>ML790125.1:580783-597530 GCA_009831015.1 Picea engelmannii | reverse complement strand
AGTTCATTCTTCCTGTGCTTGTCTGAGAAAAGGGGTTGAGATTTTGGGTAGAAGGTTAAAGGGTAAATCTGAAGGGTCATGATCTGCATATAGGCTTAGAACCCTAGCTTATTAGTCCGTAGGGTAAAATACCCAACAACACATATTGATTTATAGTAAATCAGAGGCAGAACACCTGAAGCATTTGGCTATAGTGATGAAGAAGCTATAGCAGGAGAAGCTATTGATTAATATGAATAAGTCCTCATTTATGAATACATAGCTCATTTACTTGGGTTTTGTTATTTTGTCTAATGAGTTGAGGATGGATCCAGATAAGGTAGAAGTGATCAAGAATTGGCCATCACCGAGAAATGTATTCGAGGTGAGGAGTTTTCATGGTTTAGCTAGTTTCTACCGGAAGTTCATCAGAAATTTCAGTGGGATTAGTGCAACGATGATGGATACAGTGAAGAAGCGGCATAAGTATTTTCACTAGACAACAGAGGCTGAGAAGAGCTTCAATCTGCTGAAACGAAAGATCAAAGAATAGCCAGTGTTAGTGTTGCCGGATTTTCTGAAAACATTTCAGGTGAAATGTGATGCAAGTGGGTATGCCATAGGAGCGGTCTTGAGTCAGGAGGACAGACCAATCGCATATTTCAGCGAGAAGCTGAATGAAGAAAAATTGAAATACTCCACATACGACAAGGAATTTTACGCTATCATCCAGGCACTAAAGAAGTGGAGGCATTACTTGATCCCAAAAGAATTTGCATTGTATAGTGATAACCATGCATTGCAGTTTGTGACTCAACAGGAGAAATTGAATCAGAAACATGCCAAATGGGTAGAGTATATGCAGAATTTCACGTTTGTGATTAAACACATTTCGGGTACTGCTAAAAAAGTGGTTGATTCTTTGAGCAGGAGGTGTTTGTTGTTGTAGGAGTTCCGAGTCAAAACATTGGGTTTTGAAAATCTCAGGGACATGTACGCAGGTGATGCAGATTTTGCAGAGGTGTATGAAGCAGCTGAGGATCCAATTCTCAGATATAGGAGTCCTTGGATAGATTATATGATCCAGGAAGGATTGTTGTTCAGAGGCAATCAACTGTGTATTCCAAAATGCTCCATGAGGGAGAACTTGTTAAAGGAGAAACACAGCGGAGGCTTAGCAGGACATTTTGGCCATGACAAAACATTCGCGAAGCTAAGCAAATCATATTTTTGGCCAGGGATGCGAGCAAATGTCAAGAGATTTGTAGATAGGTGCAAAATTGGCCAGCATTCGAAGGGGAGAAAGCAAAATCCGGGTTTTTATCAGCCATTTACCATACCAGAGAGGCCATGGGAGGCGATAAGCATGGATTTTGTATTGGGGTTGCCAAAGACACAAAGAGGTGTTGATTCAATTTTTGTGGTAGTGGATAGGTTTTCTAAGATGGCACACTTCATCCCATGCCAGAAGACCAACAATGCGACACACATCGCAAATCTATTCTTCAAAGAGATCATTCGACTTCATGGATTTCCGAAAAGTATAGTTTCAGACAGGGACACTAAATTCATAGGGAATTTCTGGAGGACACTATGGAAGAAGCTAGGGACTAATTTGATGTTTAGTTTGTCTTATCATCCTCAGACGAATGGATAGACCGAAGTCATGAATAGAAGTTTGGGAGACTTGCTGAGAAGCTTGGTGACAGAGCACCATAGCAGTTGGGACAACATATTGCCACAGGCAGAGTTCACATACAATGATTCGGTGAATCGGAGTACAGGGAAGAGTCCATTTCAGTTTGTCTACTGGATGCAGCTGAGAGGAGTTTCTGAATTGCAGGATTCAAAACAGACTACTACTAGTAGTGCTAGTGCAGAAGAATTCGCTGAGGCGATGAAACAACTTCACAGCCAGGTGAAGGAGCGACTGCTGAAATCAAGCCAGGAGTACAAGCGCAGAGCAGATCAACATCAGAGACAACTTCAGTTTGAAGTTGGTGATTTAGTTCTGGCACACTTAAGGAAAGAAAGGTTCCCAAGGGGAACATACAATAAACTAAAGATGAAGAAAATCGGACCATGTAAGGTCTTGAGAAAATTCGGAGAAAATGCTTATGAGATCGTGTTGCTGAATGGAATCAGAATATCTCCAATATTTAATGTTGCAGATTTATACCCATACAAGGCTGGAGAAGAAAAGGTTGGAGATGGGCTGCCAGGGATCCAGTGGATGAAATAGATGCCAGTTGCAGAGAAGCCGCAGATGGAATGCATACTGGACAAGAGAGTGGGTAAGAAGACTAGGAGGAAAGAATACTATGAGTATCTGGTCAAATGGAAGAATCATCCAGTGGAAGATTCCAGTTGGGAGAGCGAAGTAGTGATACAGAAGCATGGAAAAACCATGCAAGAGCTCATGGAAAGGATCCCATGAAAGTTTTCAAGCCGAGGAGTATGATGCAGGAGCATCGCCAGCACATCAAGCGAGCCAGCACGGAAGTGGAAGACAGCTGGACAAGCCAGCACAAATTTTGAAAATTCTTTGGAATTGTTGCACAGATCTTAAATGAGTCATTTAAGAGAAGGCGCACTTGTATATTGTAATGGACCTTGAGAAGATATCTCTTGTCCTTTAGTATATAGTCGGCATTTAATATAGTTAATGTTGGTAGATAGGAATTTAATTTTAGAATTGATAGCTTTAGAGTCCAAGAGGGAAAACGGATATAGACACCCTCATTGTATCATTGTAACATAACCCCTGAGCATAGAAGAGAAGCAGAAGAAGAGCATGCAGAGAATTGTATGAAGAATACCCATGTACAGACATTTGAATTAATAAAAGAAAGCTTTGATTAAAATCCATGGTTGTGTGTCATTTCTCTATTTATTTATGCTATGCTCAATTGAATGTTGCTTCCTGTCATACATTCACTTTTATATGCTGTGTATATGATTTCATGATTTAATTGAAGTCTGAGAGGGAGATGGAATGAGTTTCAATTGTTTCTCTAATTGAACCGGAGGGTTCCTGCAAGGAGTGTAGTCGAATCATCCACAAGGAGTGCATTGACAGAAGGGATCAATCAGAGGTATATTTTGTTCTCATTCATCCTAGAAGTGCAGTTGGACACAGAGGAGCCATGCAAGGAGTGCGCAGGCCAAGGGAAAATCCGGGGTTGCGAACCTAAGTAAAGCTTTGAAAGACTGTTGTTGCAAGGTGAGCGTGGGGTCAAGGGAATTCAACACTTAGTCGAGGTTGAAGGGTTTCCGCAAGGAGTGCGTGCAAAGAGTTCTCTTTTCTAAGAGACTAAGAGCTGGAAAAATCTCAGGAGGAGTAAAGCCTTCAAAATCTATTGAAGGACCGCACAAGGGGGGGTTTCACACCAATAAATCATCAAAGAAGGAGAAGCGACGGTCAAGATCATGTGGAGGGAACTCACGGAAATCTCGTCAGTCGTCAGATCCACTAGAAGTAGCGAGGAGGTTACGACCACGCCTGGAGTTTAAGCTCGAGAAACCGTGAGCCATTGGATTATCATTGGCTACCCATTGACCTTTCGGTTGGACATAAAATGCATAGGGTTTAAGTCCGTGTGAAGCATCAGGGTTTTAGGAGTTGAGAAGTTCGAGACCTTCTTAGTCTAGAAACTCCAGAGAAATCCTAGCCATTGATCTCGGCAGGACACGTGTCAGGAATCTGGAGAGGCGTCGAGGTTCGACATTTCGTGAATTCTGGGAGCGAAGAAATCACAACATCAGGAATCACGATCCCGCGATGTCCAATAGAGCGATGAAGGGACAGTGACATGGAGGAGTCAGTTCTCACGTGCATCGGGAATCGACATATCGAGATTTCCGGTGATGTGACATTTTCTGCAGGAGAAGTCACGAAACTCCGAAACGCTACACCCAATTAACTACAAGCATTTAAGTGGAGGACAGGTGTCGTGCCGCATCGATGTATCGACATATTGGGAATCGGGGGTCAACAAGGTAAGTTGATTTCAACATCTTAAGTGCCAAAATCTTGACGGGGGGATTCCCGATAGGAATAGGAAGGCGTTGGCATTTACCCATCGGGTTTCGGGGTATTGTGAAGCACAAGGTGCACGACCACGGGACTTATGAAACTGTGAAGTCTGATTCCCCAATTTGAGAAGGGGGTTCATTAAGGAGAAACCTGTGGGTGTGGAAATTTCCCGATAGGGGATTTGAAGAATTTTTTTAGTTCTTCGGGCCATGGAGGGAGAAGGTCCTGTGAGAGAAGGCGTGCTCCAAGGAGTGCGGCTGTGTCACAATTCCATGTATGCATAGGTAGGGAAGTTTTGGGCTATAACAGATGCCCCCTAATGTGTGAGGTCAGAAGAGAAACTGATGGAAGAAATGTATTACAATATCTTTACCAGTGGGAAGTCACATAGTCGAGTGAGCTCAGGACCAGAGTTCGAGAGTGCACCATCTGCAAAATAAAAATAAACTCTTTGAGGTGGGCATACCCATGCTCGGGATGAAATAATCATGGCTTCGAATCAAGTAAACTACAGATCCATGTCATATAAAGTGTATCCGCAAGAAATGCACATTGGATATACATCTCAAAATCATTTGATGATATTTAAGTACAATATAATATGCATCTTCAAGAAGTATTGATGGTTGGGGCTAGAGATGAGGAAACCATAACTCGAGAAACAACTTCAAGATATTCAACAACTTAGGTAGGAGTACAATAGGAGTGTAAGTCTCACTACTCTGAGGTCTTCCACATGTCATCGACGAAAGGCTGGTGGATCTCGATCATCAGGCACATAACTTCATTGATTTTGAATCCAGACTTGACTGGACTCTCGAGATGGTCAACTCACGAAGGTCAAGAGAAAAAATCCAGAATGGCCAACTCAGGTTGGATAAAATTTCCCTTGGAAAAAATCACGAAACAATTATGAGACTCAGGCAATGTAAAATTGACATAAGTTGGTGATGCAGGAGGCACCACAAACTCTCCATATGTTTGGAAGTGTAACCAAATGGAGGAGGACACAACTCTATGTATTGAGAAAAAATTCCTAAGGTCATACTATATCCCAATTCTTGGTGAACAAATGGAAGGATGTGCTTTGTCCAAGGGAAACTATATTTCTACTGAAAAAATAATTGATACATCCTGTCTCCTCTTTTTGGAATATTTTATTTTTTTGTCTTTTTCAAATTTTTAATGATCTTGAAAAAGAGTAAAATAATGCTACGTTACAAAGGAGGAATGAATGTCGCGAACAAGAAAAACATTTCTAGGTGCATGGAACATACTGATGCTCGGTGCAAGGAGACATGTGTAGGATAGGGAGATTCAAGAAAATTCCTACATGGGTAAAGGTGTCAGATTGCAAAGGCAAAAAGTGCTGCAAGGATTGTGTTTAAGGAGTGATTTGAAGGTTCAGTTGAGAGAAACATGGAGCCGACATTAGGCTAAAGATGAAAATATGAGACCTACAATGTGATTAATCATGACACAACAAGACTCCTTCTATGCAAAGTTTTATGATCCCATAGAAGGTAAGCTCGATTTTGTTTTTCACATTTTAGAGAGTCTAAAAAAACGCTAAAAGAAGACTCCAGGGAGTTCCTTTTCGCAATTATTCAAATCGGTTCTAAAAAGGGTTAAACTTATACCAAAAAGGCGTCTCTTCAATACCATTTTAATGATTGTGACTAAGATAAGATTATTCAACTATCTTTTCCATTCTAAGGAGTATGAAAAAAGCTTAACTATGGACTCACAACCTTTTTCTAGGTTTAGTCTCCTTAGCCTGAAAAAGTATAAAATATAACTTAGGAGAACTCTATTGATAAGACAAGTCTCCCGAGGCATACCTTTTTCCTAGATAATCTATTGGCTAGAACAAGGGTTAAACTCATGCCAAATAAATGTTCTTTCTAGACCAATTAATGAGTGTGAAATGAACAAGGTCACTCAACGATATTGTCATATTTAGGGAGTCTAAAAAGAGCTTAAATATGGACTCTGAGGGAGTTCCTTTTTCGTAAGTAATCTCCAAGGCCTGAAAAAGAGATAAACTAAAACCAAGGAGAATGTTCCCTTTTTGAAAATTTAGTCCCTTAGGCCCAAAAAAGGGTTAAACTTACACCTGAGAATACTCTCCTAGCGAACTGAAGTTCCTAGGTTATACCTTTATTTGTAAAATTAGCCATCCAAAATGAAAAAGGGGTAAACTACCACTCAACATATGTTCCTTCAAATTTGAGTTTGGTGAGCATGAAGGACAACAAGATCGCTCGACAATATTTTCAATTTTTGAGATTCTGAAAAGGGCTTAAAGAAGACTCTAGGGGGGATTCGTTTCTCAAGTAATCTATATGAGATTGAAAAGAATAAATAAATTCTCATTGGATGTTTCTTTCAAAATTTAGGTGAGCTTGAAAGAAAACAAACCATGCTCATTAGGGAGTCTCTTGGGTAAGGCCAAGAATGATGACTAGAAAGAAGAATGAGGCTTTAATATGTGATCATGGCGGTGTAAGAAAAATGGGTGTGCTCATTTTACCATAGAAAATATATCAATATTTTCACCCAACTATAGGCTGAAGACACCCACGATCACCTTAACCTTGAAAGAGAATAATTCGGGAAGAAAACCATAGGCCTAATAGAAAATCAATGTAGTGTACCACTCTATAGAGCTGGTGTACCAAGAAGAAAGTCCAAACCATAACCAAGAGAGAGTTCAAGCCTAAAACTGAAAATACAAATTACAGTAGCTGCAATTGCAACTACTCTCTAGACTTGCACACAACTAAATTTCTGCAGTTGTGAGTGAGAGTGTCCTAAATGATCTCTAGCGCTCTGTATTTATACTACTCCTTCTTAGTTGTTTGGGTCAAATTCTCTTCTTGGGGAATAAAAATCAATATTAAAATAATATCTTTAGCCGACTTGTCTTCTAGGATTATTGTTCAAGGTTTTAGAGTTTCTCTTACTTCCCAGAATATTCTAATCTTGTCAAGGTTACACGTGGATGTTAATACCTCTCGTAGCTACCATAATATCAAGACTCCCCCCTGGCTAGGGAGATGTTAAAAGAAATGGTATTGAGCACAAACATACCATTCAACCAATATCATCATCATAGCCACACAAGCTATCTCATGATTAAATCACGAGCACCATCATCACTATCATTATCATCTGATAGCATCAACTGCATCATCTCTCGAAGCCATACTCCATATGATTAATCAGGCATGATGCTAAATAAGTCACTCACTCCACAGAGTGATACAAGAACCATTCTTTTAATCCATACATATGTCCTAGAAGAATAATTGTTCCAATAGATGTTGGAATCCAGGCCATGGGATACAAGGACTATTCTTCTAATCCAGACATACGTCCTAGAAGAGTAACTGTTTTGGACCATTTTCCACCTGGAGAATGTGTGTCCACCAACACACTGACTATCCATCTAGCTAGTAATCATTTCCAACACTATTGATAGTCTTCATGGAAATCAAAATAATGTCATTCAATATAACACAACTATGTCTATCCATAGTAGTACACAACTACTATCTAGTGGTACGCAACCACACAAAGTAGAACATGACTACTTAACTAGTGACACATAGTCACAACTAGTGGAACACTGTTAGGAACCAAATATCAATATAGCATAGAGAAACCTCAGAATAAGTACTCAACGCCTTGAAAAAGAGATAAATTCAGATAATAAGCCTCTTCAAGGGGGAAACCTCATTACCTCCTTATGCCCACATAAATGTTCAATTAAAGATGATTCCAAATGAAAATTTCTCCTTGGTATATATAGGAGACTAGGAGGTATAATTACAACTGATAGACTAAAGCCGACATAAATAAAATAACATTACTAATGTAACATGCCCCAATTAAGGGGTAATGAGCCACTATTTAGGGCTTAACATGCCCCTCCCCTTGAGATAAGTGTTGTCCTCAACGCTTGAGTAACTCTGGATGCTTATGTATAAAAGACTCATCTTCCCAAGTGGAATCTTCAGCCGGTAGTTTCCTCCATTTAATGAGATACTCTGAAATGGATCTATTCCTCAGCTGGAAAATTCTTGTGTTAGTGATGGCTTCAGGCTCCAATATGATTTTTCCTTCCTCGTTAAGTTTTGGTAGTATAGTTTGAATTGGGATCTTGTCACCTATAACCTTCTTTAAGCATGAAACATGGAAAACTGGGTGCACTTGTGAAGATGCAGACAACTCCAATTTGTATGCCATAGTAACAATCTTTTGCAATACCTTATAAGGGCCATTGTGCTTTGGTGATAATTTATTATCCTTCTTGGTTTTCTTGAGGGACATCTTTTTGTATAGTTGTAGACTTAAAAACACCCAATCCCCTACTTCAAAACTTCTTTCACTACAATGTTGATCTGCTTGTTGTTTCATGTGATTTTGTGCCATGGTCAGGTTTCCCTTTAATAATTGGAGAACTTATTGTTGATGCTCGATGTGATCTTCCACTGCTTTAACTTTATATTTTTCTTTAAGAGAAGAACTGATGGAAGGAGGGTGGTATCCATAGAGTGCCATAAATGGTGTCATTTTTGTTGCAGTATGAAAGGAAGTGTTATACCACCATTCTACCAAGGGTAACCATTTGAACCATTGTGTTTGTTTATCAGAGACAACGAAATGAAGGTAACCTTCCAGACATTTGTTCACTATATCGGTTTGTCCATCAGATTGAGGATGATAGGATCAACTATGAGCCAATTGAGTACCCAAACAAGAAAATAATTATATCCAAAAATGTCTAGTGAAGATGGCATCTCTGTCACTTACAATAATCTTTGGGCTTCCATGTAGCTTTTGAACTGTCTCCATGAATGTAGTGGAAATAGTATTAGCTTTGAAGGGATGAAAGAGTGCACAAAAGTGTGTGTACTTGGTCAGTCTATCAACAATCACCATGATGACACTCTTTCCTTCAGACTTCGGTAACCCTATGATGAAAACCATGGAAACCTCCTCCCAGCGCTGACTTGGGATGGCTAATGGTTGTAAAAGACTTGGGGTCTTAATTGGTTTCACCTTATTTTGTTGGAAAACCAAATATTCTCCCACAAACCTTTGAACATCAGTTTTAAGGCCATCCCAAAAAAAATCCTTCTTGACCCTATGGTAGGTTTTTAAAAATCCCGAGTTCCCTCCTACTGGAGAGGTGTGCAATTCCAATAGTACCTTTTGTTTGAGTTGGGAGTTCTTACATAAATATAAGTGATCTTTGTACCATAGTAAATCATTTTTCCATGTAAATGTATCTGATGTACTGTAATCTTGCTGCAACCTTTGAATGAGAGTCCACACTTTTTCGTCATTCTTCCATTCATCCCTTGCTTCTATTATCCAATCAGGTTGGATGATCGAGATAGCACATACAAAGGCCTCAACATCTTCACCCTTCCTTGAGAGTGCATCTGCCACAACATTTTTCTTCCCTTTTTATAGATGATTTCAAAATCATAACCCAATATCTTGGTTACCCATTTTTGTTGATCTTCTGAATATAGTCTTTTTTCTAAGAAGTATTTAAGACTATCATGATATGTTTTGACCTTGAAGTGCCTACCTACTAGGTAAGGACGCCATTTCTTCAATGCATGCAGTATTTCCATCATTTCCTTCTCATAAATGGGTTTGTGTAAGTCCTTTCCCTTGAGTGGTCGACTTTCAAAAGCCAGGGGCCTTCCTTCTTGCATTAGGACAACACCAATTCCATTTCCCGAGGCATCACATTCCATAATAAAGGTTTTTGTGAAGTCTGGAGTGGTCAAGACAAGAGATTTGCACATCACCTCTTTAAGTTGTTCAAAATATTTAGTTGCCTTTGGAGTCCATGAAAATGCATCCTTCTTATTTAGTGTCGTTAAAGGTGCTCATATTCTTCCATAGTACCGAACAAACTTGTGGTAGTAACCTGTCAAACCCAAAAATCCTCTAATATTCTTCAATGTTTTGGGAATCGGCCAGTCCATCATGGCCTTAATCTTGTTAGGGTCTACCTTGACACCTTCATGAAATACAATATGCCCCAAATACTCTACCTCCTTCACTCCAAGGAAACATTTGGATGGTTTGGAATATAGTTGTTGCTCCTTTATTAGTTGCAACACCTTGTCAACATGTCACACATGATCCTCCCAAGACTTGTTATAGATTAGTATATCATCAAAAAATGCTAACACAAATTTTCGAAGGAAGGGCTTGAAAATCGAATTCATCAACCCTTGGAATGTGGAAGGTGCATTTGTAAGGCCAAAAGGCATGACCAAAAATTCATAATGGTCTTCATGAGTTCAGAATGTTGTTTTTGGGATATCTTCTTCCTTCATTCTAATATGATGATACCTTGAACGAAGATCCAACTTTGTGAAATATATTTCTCCATGTAGCTCATCTAACAATTCATCAATGAAGAGAATGGAAAACTTATATTTAATATTGATCTTGTTGAGCTCTCTATAATCTGGACACATATGCCATGAACCATCTTTCTTGAATACCATTACCACCGGTGTAGAGTAAGAAATTTGGCTAGGTCTAATAATGTCAGCCTCTAACATTTCTTCAACTATGCGCTCAATTTTACTCTTCTGGGCATAAGGGTATCTGTATGGCTTGATGTTAGGAGGAACACTCCCAGGAATTAGGTGAATATCATGATCATTATTTTGAGTGGGTGGAAGACCTTTGGGAATATCTTCAAATACTTTGGAATGCTTATCAATGATCCCTTGGAGATCTAGAGGAATAAATGGCTTAGATGTTTGAACATCTAGTGAGCATAGTTGTGCAATAACACCTTGATTCCCATTTTTCAATAATTTTGTCATGCCATTAGAGCTTATCACCTTACCGGGTTTCCCTTTGATACCTCTTAACTCAATTTCCTTTCCTTCCAATGAAAATTTCATAAAAAGTTCTTGACAATTAAAAGCCATTGTTCCTAATGATCGTAATCATTGGATTCCTAGTACAACATCAACACCACCCATGGATATAGCAATCATTGGAATATTCATTACATATTACCCCATAGTAAGATTGATCTTATTGCATTTTCTTGAGCAATTGATAGTTCCTCCATCTGCAATCATTTCTTGGAACTCTGGTGCTGGATATACAAAGCAATTGAGATGTTTGGATAATTTATAGTGAATGAAATTATGAGTACTACCAGAATCAATTAGGACTATTACCTTTTTATTTTTGATATATCCTTCGATCTTGAGGGTTTGAGTAGTGCTAATTAGAGCCAATGCATTACATGATATCGTTGGAGTCAACTCTTCAGATGAAATTGCTTCTATGTTTTCATCTTGAGATGGTTCTTGTTCTTCTTCTTGTTCTTCTTCCTCTTCACAATCTACGTAGAATAATTTCTTCTCACCACACTTATGTCCCTTACTGTACTTGCTGTCACAATCAAAGAATAAACATTTTTCTTTTCTTTCCTCCAATTCTTGAGGTGTTTTAGAAGAAGGATCATCATTCTCTCTATAGATGTTAGGATTGGTCCTTCTAGTAACCATAGACATATTTTTACTTTCAACATTTCTTGCCACCCTAAATGCATTATCCAATGATTTGGGTTCCCAAAGGCGAACCTCATGTTGAATGTTATCCCTTAAAGTTCCTATGAATACATCAATCAAGTGTTCATATGGAATATCTATTACCTTTATATTCAATCTTTGGAAGGTCTCAATGTGCTATGTAACTGAACCCGTTTTCTTGAGATTTATCAATTGGCTAAAGAAGGTATTGCTCCTTGTATCATCATAGTGTCCTATCATTTCTTCCGTGAAAATTGTCCAAGTGACGAGTGATTTGCGAGAACAAAGCCATTGATACCATACAAATTGATTGGGTTCTAAATATAAAGAATAAATTCATACCTTTTTTGTATGTGGCACATTATGTAGATCAAATAATTGCTCCATCTGAAGTATCCATGTGATAGGGTCCTTGCCATCAAACTTCCTCATATCGATCTTAGGAACGTGGTTGGTCTTCAACCCAAAGTTGGAGTTTCTCCATTCTTGATTCACCTTCCTTGTGTCCTCATCATGAATTTCATGGGATACATTTGCACTTTCAGGTGTCCTCTCTATTACAAAAATTTTCAATCCTTCCATGATCTCCTCTTTTAAACCATCCATCTTAGTATTTATTGCCTCCAACTTAGCTTCCATCCCTTGTAGTTCATCTTTTGTTACTGTCTTCTTTTGTAAATCATTTATGTCCCTACACATTTCTTCACCTTCATCAAGAGTCCAAGTAGGATTTTTTGGAGGCTTATTTGTTGTAGAAGTTCCCTTTTTTGGTGACATGTTGGCCAAGTATCACTTTAAACCTTGATTTTGAGGTGGTTCTGCTAGACAATCTTCCTTTTATTGTATCTCCAAAACTTCGTCTCTTCAGAGTATGATTTTTTTTTTTTTGTAGGTCTTTGATGTTTTTTCTTTGCAATGCCATAGATCTGATCAAAATTGGATGTGCCAAGTGAAATTTACGGTAACTTCCCCACAACTTGTTGATTTGTTTCCTTTCCAAGAGATGTCACTTGTACAGCGTGCCCCACACAAAATAATTGATATAAAATTCTGAAACTTGTACCAAAACTACTATGTTCTGTCCACTATCCAATGCAACTGGTCTCACTCAATTTGGATACTCTAGGAAGAAGTTGTGATTGTTTTACCTGGAACACCTGCTTGAGACTAGTCAATAGGACTAGTCAGATACCCTATATTCCACAGGGTGTATCTACAAATTTAAGATGACCTAGAAGCTGAAACTGTTACCATAGATACCTTACTAATTTCTTTGAATAGCCTCCATATTTCAGGGTCTGAAACGTTACAGAAAATAATTTATAGCGAAAATTCTGCAATGCGTCAATTCAAAATGATTCCAGAACCCTATCTTAGAAAGGATATAGCTCCGAAATTGTAAGGCCATAGGAGCTGAAATTTTATCCCAATGTACCTTGATTCGTCTAATAAATATCCTCCAAGCCTTTCCTTCTTAATTGTTGTAGAAAAGAAGTTATAGCGAAAATTCCAAGGTGTCTTAGATGTAGCAGTGAAACCCCAAGACCTTGAGCTCTGATACCATATGTTAGGAACCAAATATCAATATAGCATAGAGAAACCTCAGAATAAGTACTCAACGCCTTGAAAAAGTGATAAATTCAGATAATAAGCCTCTTTGATGGGGCAACCTCCTTATGCCCACATAAATGTTCAATTAAAAGATGCTTCCAATTGAAAATGTCTCCTTGGTATATATAGGAGACTAGGAGGTATAATTACAACTAATAGACTAAAGATGACATAAATAAAATAATATTACTAATGTAATATTCCCCAATTAAGGGGTAAGGAGCCACTATTTAGGGCTTAACAAACACATCCACCACAGTGGCATACAACTATTGTCCAGAGACATACAATCTCCACAGTAATCATATCATATTATATCAACCTGCATAACAATATCATGATACAAACTGAGTCATCTGGGCCATTCTTCCACTCACATCTATGATATATGGAAGCGAATATTCCCTCATAAAGTAAAACATCATCCATGGGCTATTTGGACTATTCTTCTCAAGCATAGAAGAATAATTATCCTTGATTTCTAATCCTGGACCATTCACCTAACTGGGGCATTCCTCCGGAACTAATCATAGTGCAATCTTGAGAGAATTAGCATGCCCTAGGGAATGTATGTCCCTAATTATTGAACTCAGACCATTCCCCTAAATGGGCCATTATTCCATCACTAATCACAGTGAAACCTAGAGAGAATGATTCTTCCCTAGGGAATGACTGTCCGGACCATTTCTTGTGGAAATGACTGTCCTGCACCAACCTCCAAAATAGACCATTCTTTGAAACTACTCAAAACTATGAACTTCGAAAGAATGGCTGCTCAACGAGGCAGAAAATTCTACTTGACCACTAATTAGAGTGACTACCAATAAGAATGAATTTCCTAGACCATTCCCCACACTGGCCACAAGGGGAATCACTTTCGATGGTACATCAACAATCTATCAGACCATTTTCATTACGAAAATGACTATCCTATCTGGACCATTTTCCAAACTGGAAAATGCCTATCTGTTAGAAATCTCAAACCACTTTCCGAACTGGAAAGGAAGTGCCCATCCTAGTCCATTTTACGAACTGGAAAATGATTGTCCATAAATCAATAACATATCAGGGATTCCTCCCAACCTAGGAGTAATCTCTTCATTTTTCAATAAGGAAGTCATCTCCATGAGCCCCAGCTTATATCTTAAGTATGCAAACTTTTCAGCTTGGACAAAGGATTTACCAAAATATCTGATATCTACTCATCTGTGGAGATATACTGGAGAACCACTTCTCTCTTTTGGACTTCATTATGGAGAATATAATTCTTGATCTCAATGTACTTTGATCTGTCATGGAATACTGGTTTTCTCTGAAGGCTTCACATAGATCTTATGATTACAATATGTCATGGTCGAATTCAACATTTTTGTTTCATGCTAGCTCATGACATCGTGGAAAAGATCAAGATGAAACATATCCAAGTAGCACCTCTTCTATCATCATTTCAGACTTCTTTAATAACTATTCTGATACACTATCTATGTCATAGAACATTTTCACCACGCTTTTGCTATATATGAGATATTTTTCATCAAGTTGTTTGAATCCATACAAGGTCTTCTTATATTTTCACACATGGATCTCTTTCTGGTATAAGCTTCTTTCTCAATTTTCTTTATTGGGAAGAACAATGTTTTACATGTAAATTTCAATACATGGATACTGCAAGAGGTATATCTAGTTTAGTGGAACAAGTTGTCGTCATAGTCTTCTCCCTCCTTCTGGAAGAACCTCTAGTTCTGAATCTCACAATGCTTCCATTCATAAGTGTTTTTCACATTTTCTTACATACACTATTTTTCATCACAACTTCCATTTCTTTTGCTTGATTTCTTCTAGTGGGTTCAAATCAAGCTAGCAGTCTTATGATTCCCGGTATAATAAATTGTTCAAATAGTTGTTCTAACTTTTCTTTCTTTCTTGTAATCCTCATGTTATTCCTCATATTCAATGTTGGAGTCCATGGAATCTTCTATAGATTCTATGCCCTTTCTTTCTAAAGGTTCCAACTTCTTTTTTTTTTCATAGGAGCAGAAATGTAGATATTCAAATCTTCTTGAAGAAGAAGAATTATGATCACGTGCTATTTATCATGGCTGCTACTTTCAATGGGAACATGGGCAGATACTACATAATATTCATGGATCTTTTAATGGATCATATAATTTAGGATTAACTCCCTCCTAATCCTGGCTTCATGTATGAATGCATGATCTTCTTTTGGAATTCTGCAATCAACTCCCTACATCTAAGAGAGTCCATGCTTCCATCTGTATCCTTTCTAGTTTCCTCTTAATTACTGATTTCTTTCTGGTCTTTTAAAGTTTGATTATGATTGTGTCCCATCTATATTTGTTACTTACATAATGGATTCCTCAAGAATTTCCCCCCAAAGATTGTCAACGGACTTCATCCTTTTTATGTATATTACTTGACTTGTAGTCATAACAATCCTTTTTTTTTATTCGTCCATATGTATTGTTTCACTGATCATATTATATTCTAATAAATAGATATGCATGATATGTACAAGAACTATGTAAACATGGTATGTACAAGAACTATGTTATAGAAGAATATTGTTACCTTGAATATAAGAAGTTTTCTTCATCCTGCTTAACTTTCTTTGAGGTTTCCTTTTCTTCGGCAACCGTTGCTTCATCTATTCCCTTCCTTAAGCCAAACTTCCTCTTATTCATGAAATTCTTGAATTTTGTTGCGAAGGCTTGATCATCGTATTTATTTTGGGATTTCTCTTTTGTGTTAATCCTTGATTCTTCTTGTGCATAACAAGTACAAATTTCTTCAAATGTGAGATACTTCTTTCTTGTGTTCATGCTTGCAAAAAATGCATCTCATGTCTTGGGAAGGCCATTGAGTACTATATTTACCAGTTCCTTGAAATGATTTCTTCAATATCTTATAGTTTATCTATTAAGTGAGAGATTCTCACAAAGTATGATGTTATGCTATCATCATTCATTTTCATGTCACAGAGCTTATTCTTTAGATTCATTACCTGTCCAATATTTTTGACTGAGAAGAGGTTATTTAGGGCATCATACTGTTGATTAAGGTTGGTTGTCTTTGATGTCAACCCTTGAAGAAAGCCCCGTAGCACAAAGGTTTGGGTACTGGACCTAATATTGTTTAATGTAAATATGACTCATTATTTTTTTGTCATGGTTGATAAGAATTAAATATGAATGAACTCCAAAGTGGTCCCCTTATGGTGAAATCCCTCACGGGAAGAGGCTTTGTAGAGTAAGAGAACCCATGCTTAATTGTGGAATAATGAGATTAAGGAAAGTGAACTTGTCAGGGAAAATATCCTAGATGGATAGTGCTTGTCATGTCATTTATGATGGTATGTGGAACGTCATATAATTCCTCACGGTTAGAGAGTTATGGCCATGAGAAGTTGGAGACTCCAGGTTTGGGTAATGGACCCAAGTTTGTTTGATGGGTAACGGTATGAGTTATGATATATTTTCAAATAATACTATTCTATATGGATAGTACATGT
>ML790125.1:564567-579240 GCA_009831015.1 Picea engelmannii | reverse complement strand
ATTTGGGTTTCCACATAAAACACTGGTGTACTGTGTATGTGTGTGATTGTTTATTTATTACTGCTCATTATTGGATAATAATTCTACATTGATATAACAATTGAAGAAAAAGGATTATAATTACGCTATTACTGATTCACCCCCCCTCTCAATAATCCAACACATACATCTTCTTAGATGAGTCAAGATGAGAAATGTAAGGTATCAAGTGGTCTTTTATAGAGTCCACTATGATACTCATAGCATTGATGTCATTGTCCTTGAACTTCTTCATAACTGCAACGTTATGAGGTTCTTTATCTTTTCCCGCTTCAAACCGTCATTCCATGATATTTCCTTTCACGAGATCCAACAATTTATTCTTGGAAAGGATGAGGTCAATCCTTGTCTTTCATGTTATAGAGTAAATCATTACTGTTTTAACTTGGTCAACCTTTGACTTTGACAAAAAAATCAAACTTGATGTCTTAGCTTGTTGAGAGTACCAAGAGGTGTGCTAGGTTAGGGTGCACTAGGCTATCCAAAAATTAGGTCAATATCTTCACTTAAGGTGCCTTAACAAGAGGGTTAGGGTTTTTATTGTTGTTGTAACAAAAAATTTGACTGCAACTGCAACTGTAATTGAGAAAAATCCTCCCAATCTATCTTCCAGTGGTTAGACTATCCGAAGATAGTGTGGGCCCATAACCTGTTAGAAAAATAGGTGTGCTTATTTTACCATAAACAATATAGAAATATTGTCACCCAACTATAGGCCAAAGCCACCCCCGAGCACCTTAACCTTGACAGAGAATAATTTGGGAAGAAAACCCTAGATCTAATAGCCAATAAAGGTAGCGAACCACTCTCCAGAGCTAGCGTACAAAGGAAAAATTCCAAACCATAACCAAGAGAGAGTCCAAGCCTCAGATTGAAAATACAAATTGCAGTAGTTGCAACTACAACTACTCTCCAAAATTGCGCACAACTAAATTTTTGTAGTTGCGAGTGAGAGTGTCCTAAATGAGCTATAACACTATGTATTTATACTACTTCTTCTTAGCTATCTGGGCTGAATTCTCCTCCTAGGGAATACAACTCAATATTAAATTAATATCTTTAGTCGACTTGTCTTCTAGGATTATTGTTCAAGGCTTTAGGGTTTCTCTTGCTTCCCAGAATATTCTAATATTGTCAAGGTTACATGTGGAGGTTAATACCTCCCGCACCTACCATAATATCAACATGAGGTACTAACAAGGACTCCCAAGCCTATAGATAAAACTCATAGCCTGGATGCCAAAAATGCAACAAAGGATCTACCCAGGGCATCCATGTAGAGGTAGGCTCTACCACCTAATTATGACACTTCTAAAGCATTAGAGAAGGTTGTGTGTCGCACTTCGGTGGTATCGATCCTATGGAAAAGTGGAAAAGACAAAAATATGTAGAATGCGGGGAGTGAAACCTAACCTATATGCAAAAGTTGAAAAAACAACTTTTACCATGGGATGATATAGGTGTAACCCATCTCAAAAAAATTACCAAACTGAAAGGACAAGTCCATCAGAATGACCCAAAGATAACTCAAAACATAACTCAAGTAGCCACCAAGTCATGAAAGGTAAAAAAGGGGACCAAATTAGGGAAAAAAGGGGAAAAAAAGTATATAAATAGAGGTGGACAACTCATTTTTACCATTGCAATTTGGAAAATAACATAAAGGTTAAAAAAACCCTTCCTCAAAAGACGAATTCAAGGAGCTACAGTGGACAAAAAACCCTCACACTTGGACCAAGTATAAATCGACCCCTCTTTTATTTTAGTTCATTTATTTGTATTTAATTTGGTTTTTTGAAGGCATGTGCCCTTGTAAAAGGGTCGCATTTGCATGTACACAGGTTTCCCATGCTCAACCCACATACATACGTGACTTTATTAAAGACAGCTCATGTACGCCCTCTTTAAAGTTCAAAAAAAGAAACAAGTAAAGACCAAAACCTCTCTAAATTGTGTGTGGCGGGATGTATGTTCACTGGAGAGAAAGGGAACATGAGGAGCTTGATGTGTTCGTTGAGGAGGATCCCTGGGCCATTGCTATGCTAAAATAGTGTGGCTTGTAGAAATGTTTCTAGTGTTCGTTCATGAGGGCACAACTGAGGTTGCTCAATGCTTTGGTAGAGTATTGGGACGTTGATGCAGAGGACATTTAATTATTGACCGATCTCTCTAGGAGAGGGGAACCGATCAACTTGAGGACCTTTCCTCCAAGGTCATACAACATTGAGGATTACATCAGGATGTACTGTAAGGTTGGTACCAAGAAAGTAGGTTCTCAAGTGTCGATTCATGAGATTACCAACCTCCCACTTCGCATCATTTTATTCATGATTGGGAAAATCACAAGATTTGAAACACTCCAACATGCCTCCCATGCATAGATGCACTATGCAGTTCAATGCTTAGAGGCTACCATTTTTTACTAGAGTACCACCATGCTGACATGCATGAAGAAAAATTTTACAAAATGTCATAGGCAGACAAACAAGAACTTTGGGTTCGACACGGTTTTATGCTCCTTCTTCTTCTTCAAGAGTGTCTAGTCTCAACCCGAGAGAGATAGTACAGGGGCATATTTCCTCCTTCCCAACATTGTGCAGGTGGGAATTTTTGCTGCCTAGATAGGGTGGAGGAAGAAGCCAGGAGGTGTTTGATGATAAAATATTTGACTGGTGGAACTGTCAGATTCTGGTCATAGAGGACTATCCCTATGCAGGGATAAGTTTCTTGAGAGATATTGACATGCCCGTGCCCCCTAGCAAGGAGCTCAGCGAGATAGGTAACACATTTTTTGAAGTTATTATTTTTAACTTTTTATATATATTATCCTTTTCATGTGTATGTTAGAGTACTAACTTAAAGATCTGTTATATACATATGTGGGACCTGTTCAACCAGAAGACTTCGCCAGGACCAGGCGTCGTCCTCAACTATTGGTCATACCAACAGGAGTAGGAGGACCAACAGTTGCAGGAGGACCCCCGGCCAGAGAGGCTGAGAGAGTGTTGCGGCGAGTAGAGAGAAACCTCACGACTCTCACTCGTGCAATAACCATGGAAGAGATCGAGGACCTTCCCCCGACTATGTAGCCACATGTAGTGGGGATGCCCAGGACTTGGGTCCACTATTCTGGCATCTATTGAACATCGTAGTTCACTATAGCAGGGCCAATAGGCCTAGACGCTAGATAGTGTCATACCACTTATGTTCCAAGGGAACTTTTTGTACTATGTATTTGAGGGATTAATCCCAACGATGTATACCGACTACTTTTGAGGATTTAATTCCCACTTTGTACTCATGAAACTATTTTTTGGATATATATATATATATATACATCTTTTATGTCTTATGGATGACATTTTTATAAATGTATTTACATGTGTATGTACTTTTTTTACTTTTAGATTTGAGCAACATGCCAATCTAATACTTGATTAGCTAATGTATCAATTAGTTGGTTAGATCTCCTAGGGACATGAATATAAGTGATATAATCAAAATATCGTTCTAAGAGACGTACCCTAATGAATCGTCAGTGAAGAGTGGGATCATAAACATGGTAAACCCCATTTAACTGGGACACGACCAGTTGATCATCTAAATAAACCTGGAGGCGAGAAATACCATGTGACAAGGCATCACGTAGTAACTCTATCATTGCACTATACTCGGTAACATTATTGGTTGCTTTGCCTAAACAAATTCCTCCAAAAGATAGAAATAGGCCACCAGGTGTATAAATTACCCAATCTGCGGAAGAATACCTTCAAGTGTGTTGGCTAGTTTCATCCATGAACCCAATATAAACTTTTGATTCACTTGACATCTGCCACAGTGAAAAAGAGAACATAAATGACTACATGTTCGTAAAACAAAAAGACAAAAAATGTATAAAAAACTATACATATATACAAGAATCCACGCTCATGCGACCGACCTAAGTGAATTACTTCTTAAGGTAGAGCCCATTTCTAGGCTCTGCTAAGGCATTACCCTCAAAATCAACCAGATGGTAAGAACTCATTTCTAAGACCTCTTTCATAATGAAAGGTTCGAAACACATGGGTTTGAACATGCCTGCCGCCAAGGGATCTTTGTCTTGGTCGTATACCAAGACAAGATTTCCTTCAGAGAAAATCTGAGGGTGTACGGACTGATCATATTGGCAATTGAACCATTTCTTATGAGCCTCGTTAGCCAAGGTTTCATCTTGACGTTGCTCATCGAGATGCTCGAGATATAAATAACGTTCCTCAAGTGGTTTAGTGTTGAGCAGTAGTTCCACTGCCAAATTCAGAGAAGGGATTTGACATTCAATGGGAAAGAATACCTCCATCCCGTAGATGATTTGAAAAGGTGAAAAAATGGTAGTAGTCTTTACAAAATTTCGATAAGCCCATTACGTTGAATATAACATAAAATTCCAATTTCAATTGGCCGAATTGATCGTTCGTTGAAGAATAGTGTTGAGAGACTTATTCACATCTCCTACTTGACCATTCACTTGCAGGTAATAGGGTGATGGATGTTCCCATTTAAACCCAATATTTGATGTTAATTCGGTCATCATTTTGTTCTGGAAGTGACTGCCATGGTCAGTGACAATCTCCTTCGGGATACTGAATCTAGCTACTATCTGATTGAAAACAAAAAGGGAAACTGTTTCCCCATCATTGTTAAATGTCATCATAGCTTCGAACCACTTAGTAAAGTAGTTTATTGCTAAGATGATATAGAGATGACCCCTAGAATAATTCAAGTGACATGTAGTGAAATCAATCCCCCACTTGGAGAAGGGACCGACAACAATAACTGGAAACATAGGAGTTAGGTGTGCCCGCATCTTCCTTTCCATAATCAGGAGGAATGAGCATAGGGGTAGATGTCAGAGTGCATTTCAATGCACAAAAAGAGCACTGAGATGCTTCATCCCAACAAAATGGGACTCCCTTTTTTAAAATATGCATGAACCCTTTCGTATTCTCAGCATAATTAGCGACAAAACACTAAAGAAAAATCGCTTTCCCTTGTAAACTATGAAGCTGGGGAATTGTGTGGGGGGGAGGAAATTGAACTATTGCCTCAACCTTAAGAGGATCGACCATGATCCATTTTTTGACACGATGAAACCTAATAAACTCCCTGATGTCACACAAAACCTGCACTTTGTTGGATTCAAGCGAATTCGATAATAGCAACGCCTCTCAAAGATTAGTCGTAAATGGGAGGGATGATCGGATCTCTTGCAAGAACGTGATTCCATATCATCCAGGTACACCTCAACTATGTGTTTGAGGTCGTGAAAAGAAAACAACATGTCCCGTTGAAAAGTTTCTCCAGCATTCTTCAGGCCAAAAGGAATTTTTCGATATACAAATGTACCCCGAGGACAAATAAAATCCATTTTATGTTGGTCCTTGAGCTTGATATGAATTTTACTGTACCCCCAAAAAACGTCCATGAAAGAAAATTCCTCGCAACCCACACCTTCATTAATGATCTGGTCAATAAACGAGGTTGAAAAATTGTCTTTCGAGAAATCTTTGTTTAAATCGCGGAAATCCATACATACATGAATCGTTCCTTTCTTCTTGTTGACAGGAATTAGGTTTGATACCCATTCCGTCAATTGTACGGGGTAAATGAAAATAAATTTCATAAGTTTGTCTACTTCAACCTTTATCATCATTTCTTTGTGAGGATTGACTGGGAAAATCTTCTATCGGACAAGTTTAACATCAGGATAAGACGTGATTTTGTGTTCAACAATGTGTGGGTCGATGCCTGACATGTCCTCATAAAACCAGGAAAAAACGTTGCAAAATTCTTTAAACAATTTAGTATAGATTCAAATCTCTTCAGGGGAGAAATCTGCTCCAAAGAAGACATTTTCCACAATGTTGGGGGTTTTGGAGATGTCGATAGGATTTTTTGCAACAATACTTGCCATGTTTCCCTTGGCATATAATTTGTGCATAGACAAAGGGTTAATATGACAAGGGGCATCTTCGTTCATGGTCGTAACAAACTCTCCTACCTCTATTCTCCTGAGCTCAGAAAGGAAATAAGATCTATGGTGAAGATCATCCCAAGGTCAGTTTGGACCAATCATTGCCTCTAGAATCTCCTCATCAAAGGGAAAGATTAAGTCCAAAGTTTCCTAAATGGCGAGAGATTCTTGAGCCCAAATAGGCTCGAGAACTAGATCTAGCTCATGTGGGGGAGCTGGATCAGGGTTGGTCGAGTATTTTTGGACAAAAATGTACACAACCTCAGTAGTGGATAAGGGCATGGCCATGCCAAGGTGCCCTACCCCTTCCATCGAAGCCGATGGGGAAGGTAAAGTCCACAAGTCGTAAAATTAGCTCATTTTGAAAGATGACACTTGAAAAATTGCAGCCTTCAGCTAGTCGGGGATGATCAAAATAAACCTTACATCATTGGAAGGCGATAGATAATCAAAAGTTCCCATCAATGATGGAAAAAATCCAACAACTAAGTTGACAATGCATGGTTGCGAGTTATCAATCATCAGGACCGTGGATGCCCCCCATGAAGGTTCAGGATGAGAGAAGGACAACAGGTTAATGGTTATAATCTATCCTTCATGCAGAAAACATTAAGACCTGAAAAACAATGGCTACAACCACATGCATTGTATAATTCCAACTTCGCCCTAACAAAATATTTTAGTTGAGAGGTGCATCAACTACTTATACCTCGACGCACACAGTTTTACCCTACAACTCCAAGGGAAAAGAGGGAATTATACCATGTGATTTGAATGATCGAACGCCAAATGTCATAAGCAACGTGGGCAATGGAGACAATTCAGGCTAGCCAATGGCCTTCCAACATGCCAATTACATCGTGCAAGTCGAGGCACCCTCATCAACCATCGATTGAAAAATGTTTTGTGTCAACAATTTCGTGGTGTACACCACTACTATATGAAAGGAGACATGGTGAGGAATACGAGGTTTAAGGTATGTCTGATCGAAAATGATCATTCCTAAGTTACTGGGCTCTACCACTCCCAAGGAAGACAAAAACGCTTTTCTCTGTGAGGGGAAAGTCTGGAGAACCTCCAGAGTAGACATTGCACAAGGAGTTTGTGCCATATTCTCCATGATGGAGTAATTCTAATCATCCCTCGCATTTGGGTTGTGAGAAGCCTTCTTGAATGCACATTTAGGAATGTGAGTGATTGTTTCTCCCACTGTATTCTCACTTTGAAGAGGATTCAATGGGTTGGAGGCCTCTTTTCCCTTCTCTACAGATTCCAACATTCCATAGTCACAAGTCCTAGTTGATAAATGAGCTTCGACATTCATCATATAAATGTTTGCGGCCAGGTTGTTTGGATTAGGCACGGGGGGTCCCTAACAGCCCCCAACTGTGCTCATGGATGCATAATATTGAGCCATATTTTTCCCTTATGGAAAAGGGTTTGTCAACACAATAGGTTGTTGTTGTGCTAGTAGCTTATGGGCTTCTGCAAGCCGAGGGCATAGGTGAGTCAAGTGGTCATTCGTGCAAATCTTACACAGAAACTTCACCTTTCTCTTTTCATTTTTTCCCTCGCCAACATTATTTGTAGCCTTTTATCCCCCATACCCTTCTTGTTTTTCCATTTCTTCTTTCCCTCAGTCTGTTGGTTATCTTTGGGATTTGTCAATTTCACATTGTCTACATCCAACATCTAGGTGACGGGGGCAACTGAACTAGGAGCTTGTCTAGCCACAGTATGTTGAATCGATAATTGTTGTAATTGATTAGACAACATATGCATGGACTTGCTTTGTGCTAATCCCATCATGCCATCAACGTGAGGCCTACTCTTTTGTTTGGATTTGTCAAGAGTTGATAGTCGTGCATCGGGTAAGATCTTGTATAGCATGTCAGACTGAGAGTAAATTAGTTCTAGCTTCTGGGTCTCATAATAGCCTCTTATTTAGAAAACACCCCGGACGTTGCCATGTCTTTTGACACGCAAGAAATAAAAGACTTTAAGAACCACTCTAGGAAGAATGTAGGAGGGACCTTGAATTTAATCAAACTCTTTCGTCATCACCATTCTCGGATGTGATCCGAGATATGGTCATCTTTCGTCTGCTCAAAGTTGGCTAACAATTCGGTGTCGACATCATATCTCATTGGCAATTGGAAATGGTTCAAGAAAACCATAGCAAGGTCATTAAAGTAAGAATACTTCGATTTGTCAAGCTCAATATACCATTTCAATGAACCCCCTATAAGAGTGAGTTGAAATAAGTGCAATTGAACGAAGTCAACCTTCAATGAGTTGGATGAGAAACACAAGTGAAAAAGTCACCATGTGATCACCTGGATCTTCACCAAGATTTCCTTCAAACTTAGGCATGTTGGAAGGCAAATTAGTCGGCATGGGGGGCCAACACGGATCATGAAAAATTGAGTCATTTAACAATCTCAATAAGTCTGGTGATCCGGATTATATTTGTAGAACGAAATGAATACAGATTATTATCAAAATATGCTTAACAAAGAATAACAGATATACAATAAAACTAGTTTCTATTCGATAAGGAAATAAGCTAGCACTGTAAAATGCAGCAGAAACAAGCTTTCTAAAATGGTGGCAGCTTATCTCTGACAAGAGATGTGACGACTGCTCATTTGCAAGAAGATCATTAAAATTAGGATCTGAAGGCCTTTTACATTAAAACAGGAAAGTAAAAAACCCTAGACATCCGAAAAAGTCACGTGAGCCACGTTTGGGTAAGTTAGTACATCAAATTCCTAGGTTCATAAATTTTTCATGCGATCTCCATTTTAGGCGCACGATAGCCCATTTTTTAGGGCCTCAAAATGACCCCACAAGTCAGGGAACCGAAAACTAGGGAAAAAACTACCAAACTAGAAAATTGCCAAAATGAGCTAGTTGGAATAGGTGGGAGGCCACCAACATCCATCTGGATCAATCCTTCACCCTTAGGAAGAAATGGTCTCCATTGCGTTGAGTTCCCCCATCAGATGAGGAAATTTCTACTGAATTTGGCCTCGGGTGAGCCACTTGCCTTAGTGCAGGAGCTACCCTACTTTGACAACTTGATAAAGCTAGATCCTTTACCAGCGAGTTCGCTTGATCTGCTTGTCCACAATCTGATCACTGGATGCCTATTGTATGCAGTCATGATTGAGATCTATTGGTTTCAGTTGTTCTGCTATATTTGAGGTGTTCAATAATGGTGGGAAATATAGTCGAAGGATATCCACATTGAGCACTGGGTGCAAGCCAAGGAAAGGAGGAATGTTGAGCTCGAAAGCATTATCACCCACAACCTTGGTGATGGAATACGACCCATAATGAAGTGGGTGAAGATTTTGATGGGGTCCTGTAAGGTACTCTTTCTATAAGTGAAATCAAACTTTATCGCCCACATGAAACTTATGTGTCACCCACTATTGATCATGGCGCTGCTTGTACTTGTCATTGGACTTCTTTAGGATATCCTGAACCTATTGGAAGATGTTCTAGATTCACTTAATGAACTGGGTGGCTTTGTCAATTTCAGTTGGAGCAGGAGATGAGTCGACGAAGGTGACTGCAAGGGGTAGTGTAACATCTATGGGACCTAATAGTTGGAATCCCAGCCCCACATGAAAGGGGCTATGGCCAGTTGAGCTATGCAGGGCTCGGTTGTAGCTATGTTGAACATAGGGGAGACTCTCATCCCATGTGCAAGGGTGCTTGGAATTATACATGCGTAGGATATGCATGATTATTCTATTTAAGACCTCGGTTTGGCCATCTATCTGGAGGTAGGAGGCCATGGATTTGGTAAGCTTGGTGTCCAACAGTGACCAGAGGCTTGACCAGAATATGCTGAGAAATCGACTATCTCGATCTGAGACAATGGTTTGTGGGGTTCCAAAATGTACCCAGACTCGTTCAAACAAAATCTTGGCAGTGGCCTCTGTTGTGATTCTCTTCTTGCAGGTAGCCAGAATCACCATCTTAGAAAAGTGATCCATAACCACAAAAACACAGTCATTTCCCCAATTAGTGGATAGGAAGCCTGACATGTAGTCCATTAAGATGGATTCCCATGGCATTTTAGGAGTAGGAAGAGGGATGTATAGGACTTGTTTCTTAGTGATCGGTTTGGAAATTGCGCACGCAATGAAAGACCTGATATACTTGCTGACCCCCTGCCAAATTTTTGACCAGTAGAAATGTTTTTGCAGCATTGCCAATGTCTTTTTGACATCGAATTTTCCTACCACCCGACTGTAGTGGGATTCCCAAATCAACTTCACTTGCTCGCTTATGGAATGAAAATATGGCCCAAACGACACAACAACCCATCCTGAAGATGGGAATTAGTGACAATTGTGTTTGCACCCAACATTTGGTAGGTGGTGGTGAAGTCTGGGTCTATCTCATAGAGTTGGGGCCATCCAGAGGTCTCATGGCCACAAGAGTCTAGCACCATGGTGAGTGCCATGACTGGCGGTTTCTTGAGGAAATCAATGATGTGGTTGGTGCTTCCCATTTTATACTTGATTTTGAGGTGGAATTGTTGCAAATACGTGGACCACTTATGATGGCGGTCATTCTGCAATTTGCCTTGTGTTTGCATGAACTGCAGTGTCTTATGATCAGTGTGGATGATTGTCTCCTTCCCAAGAATGTAATGTCTCTACTAGCGGCAGGATTGCACAATGGAGTACATTTATTTTTCATAAATAGGGTACTTACTGATATCATCTAATAGTTTCTCACTATGATATGCCACGGGGTGGATGTGCTGAGTGAGAATGATGCCCACAACATAGTATTAAGAATATATCTTGATATCAAAGGGTTGTTGCAAGTTCAATAGTGAAAGTACTGGGGTTGAGCATAAGAGCTACTTCAAATCATTGAATGTTTGTTTTTGGGACCAACCCCATAGAATTTTATCCTTACCACCGCTCCTGGTTACCTGGCTGAGGGCCCATGCAATATGGGAGAATCCCAACATGAACCTGCGATAGAAATTGTCAAGGCCCAAGAAGCTTCGAATCTTAGTGAGTGTGGCTGGGGCTGGCCAGTCATGAATTGATTGGATTTTGGCTGGATCCACATGAACTCCATGTTGATCAATGATGTATCCCAGGTAATGAACCCTGTCCATGTCGAAGGAGAATTTTTCCAAGTTGGCGTAGAGCTAGTGCTGCTGCAGGGTGTGCAGAACCTGCTGAATTTGTTTTAAGTGTTATGTCCAAGTATTGCTATAAATGAGGATGTCATCCAGATACACCACTACAAAAGTATTGGTGAATGGTCATAGGATATCATCCATCATCCTCATGAAAATAGTTGGAGCATTTGTCAAACCAAAGGGAAAGACCAACCATTCAAAAAAACCTTCCTTTGACTTGAAGGCGATATTCCATACATCTGTCAGTTTTATCAAGACATTTTGGTAACCAGACTTCACATCAATCTTACTGAAGTATTTGGACCTCGTGAGATGATCAAGGAGGTTGTCGATTCAGGGAATCAAGTACCGGTTTCTGACTGTGATTTTATTCAAGGCCTGGTAATCAATGCAGAGTCGCTAGGTTCCGTCTTTCTTCTATACCAACATGATTGGGCTCCCACAAGGTGATGAGTTGGGATGGATGTGCCCCTTGTGGAGAATTTATTGGATCTGTCACTTGATCTCCTCATTCTCTAATAGAGAGCAGCGATAGACTGTCCCATTGGGGAACGATTTTTCGGGGGTCAGATCGATGGGGTGCTTGAACTAACAATGTAGAGGTACCCCAGTAGGTGAGGAGAAGATATATGAGTATTCTTCCATGACCTTATCGAGTTGCTTTTGTTGTGTGGAGAGGTCAGCCACGGAGACCCTAGATGTAGCTGTGATATTTCAATCATTCTGAGAGAGAATCACGAAGAAGACAAACTTCCATGTCTGAGAGATGACCTTTCTACGTTGCTTTGCAGAGATCAAGGAAATAATACTAGGTGGGACAGCCTCGGGTATCACTATGAGGCCTAGACTCACATACAACATGACATTTCCATAAATATGGTTGTCCCAAAATAACATTACAAACTTTGAGAGGAGAAACATCACTCAATACCTCATCTTTGAAGGAATTGATGTCGTATGACATGCGACATTGTTGGCTGATGCGGATGTCGCTTCCTTGGTGGAGCCATCTGATGGTGTAGGTTTGTGGGTGTGGCATTGTCGGCAGGGAGAGTTTCTTGAAAACATTTGCTAATATGAGGTTCTTTTGGCTACCGCTATCAATGATGAAGTGCAGTGGGGTACCCTTCACCCACATTTGTGATTGAAAAAGTTGCTCGCCTTCCTCTGGCTCGTCTGTTTCACTAGGCTGGACCTTGGTGGTAGCAACGATAGCACTGGGTTCTGCATCTATGATATGTATCCCCCTTTATAGTTCTGAGTCGGAACCTGCATATGATTTAGAGGCTTTCACCTCAGCCACCAACAACTACTTCGAGCGACAATCAACAATGTTATGTCAGGGGATCTTATGGAAGTCGCACCACTTCCCGGTATCTTTCTTTGTCTTTATGGTGTCCTCCTTTGCTTGCAACCTAGACTGGTTGTCCCGAGGTTGTCCATATTTTCTCTGTCCTTTGTTTTGTGGGTTGGGGCCGCCCTTTCCTGGATTTTCCTATGAGGGGTTCCCAGGCCCAAATTGTCACGTCTTTTGTTTGAGATTCTGCTCGATTTTGACAACATATCGGTAGGTCGTGCAAAAGGATGACATACCCAGAAACTCCATTTCGTCCTGCATGTATCTATGCATATCGTCGCGATACTTGAACACCATATGTGGCTTAGAATCTTTGATACCCATCTTGGTGCGCAAGGTATGGAAGATGTTTGTGAACTCGAGCACCGCTTGGTCTCTTTCCTGCTGCAGCATGGTGCATTTTGTGTATAGGTCGTCATAAATTCCAATAGGATAGTATTGTTCCTTAATAGCATCCCTGAAGGACTCCTAGGTGACTGCGACTGTAAATAATGAGGGTTCCTCTGTTTCCTTTTTCTCACAGAAAGTTTTCCACCAATATTTGACATGGGGGACGACTTTGAGGAGTGCAAAAGTAATATTTTCTTTATTCGAGAAGTTATGGACAGAGAAATACCCTTCTAGTAGATTCAACTATTTTTCTACGGTATCTGCATCTATCTAACCTTGAAATATAGGAATATCGAAGTTGATTTGTAACTTGAAGGGGGCAGCACCTCCGTTGGAGGAAGATGCATCGCCTATTAGTAGTCGTCGAAGGATTTTCACAAAACTATCCATCATCTCGTTCCTCTGATGCGTGAGGGATTCCTCAAGCAACATTTTGAAGGGATCTCATATCCCTTCGTCTTTATTTTCTTCTACCATGAGAGGTTGTTTGGGCGTGCGAGAGATTTTATTCTCAAGAGAAACAAGCTCGAGACCCAATTATTTTTACCATGATCTCGTTGGGGACATGCATTAAGAACGACAAGGATCAAACCGCTCTGATACCATTGATCCAGAATATATTTGTAGAATGAAATGAATACAAATTATTATCAAAATATGATTAACACAAAATAATAGATATACAGTAAACCCGGTTTCTATTCAAAAAGGAAATAAGATGAAACTGTAAAATGCAATGGAAACAAGTTTGCTAGAATGTGTTGGGTATGTGTTATATTCTTTGCACGAGTAGTAGTGTCTGAGCGTCTGCGTCGGGCGCGCAGGGGGGTTCGGGGGCAGTGCCCCAATTTTTTTTTTTTGGGGATGACATATTTCCGGGACCACATGATATTAGGTGGTTTTCAGCACATGGTTTTTTGCCGATGGTTTTCTATTTCCGATTAAGGAATTAGGGTTTTGGACTAATCCAAGTCATTGGGTTAGGGTTTTGGATGTCACGGGATCCTATATGTATATTGTATTGTAAACACTGTAACAAAATGTATGAATATAATATATGTTGGTTTTCCCGGTTTGGGTTTCCAGGTGAAAAATCTCTGTGTAATGTTTGTATTTCCCATTGTATCTTTTCTGTTCTTTTCTGAATATCAGTTTGCAGTAGATATTGTACAAGGTTAGAATTTACATTTGGTATCAGAGCTTTATTGGCTTCAGGGGGACGCCTTTGTCGTCAAGGGTTTGACTCGGGACTGTGATAAGCCTTGTTACAGTGGGAGATCTGTGGTATTGTTTTTCAGGTGAAAATAAATGGCAAGCAATTCGAAGATGGAGATCGAGAAGTTTAATGGGAAAAGATTTGAGCTGTGGAAGCTCAATATGGAAGATCTTTTGGTGGATAGATATCAGTGGATCGCGGTAGATCCAGGTACGACACCTACAAGAACTTCTGCAGATGACTGGAAAAAGACGGATCAGAAGGAAAAGAGAACAATTCGACTGTGTCTCTCCGATTCAGTATTACTGAATGTGTCAGAGGAAGCTACAACGAAATATTTATGGGAAAAGTTGGGGAAGTTGTATCAGTCTAAGTCCCTGGTAAATAAACTATTCCTGAGAAATAAGCTGTATAACTTGAGGATGAGAGATGGAGACTCGGTGGCAGAGCATTTGAACGCCTTCAATACTGTGGTAAGT
>ML790125.1:512074-531723 GCA_009831015.1 Picea engelmannii | reverse complement strand
TTGGTAATCACTTCATTTATGTAGTGTTGTATGTTGATGACATGTTGTTGGTAGGAAATAACATGGATGTTATCAAGGAGGTGAAATCGCAACTATCCTCCAAATTTGACATGAAGGATCTCGGTGCTGCTAAATTCATTATGGTTATGGAGATTAAAAGAGATCGTGCAAACAGGAAACTCTGGTTGAATCAAAGAAAATATGTTGAAACGATATTGCAGAGGTTTAATATACATGAAAGTAAACCGGTCAAGGTTCCTATTCCTATAGGTGTAAAGTTATCTGTAGTTCAGTGTCCCAAGACACAGGAAGAAGAAGAGGACATGTCCCATGTTCCATATGCCAGTGCAGTTGACAGTTTGATGTATGCAATGTTTTGTACTAGACTGGACATTGCACATGAAGTGGGAGTTTTGAGCAGGTATATGTCAAAACCAGGGAAGGAGCATTGGACAACAGTAAAGAGGGTCTTCGGGTATCTTTGTGGCACCACCAGTTATGGATTGTGTTACCAAGGAAGACTGGGATTGGACAGAGTGGTGGACATACATGGCTTTGTTGATGGAGACTGGGCTGGAGATTTGGATCGCAGAAGATCTACAAGTGGGTATGTGTTTAACCTATTTGGAGGAGCAATCAGTTGGATGAGCAAAAGACAGGCTATAGTGGCACTCTCAACTACAGAAGTTGAATACATGGCAGCCACTCATGCAAGCAAGGAAGCAGTATGGTTACAAAGATTGTGTTCAGGTATTGGGTTGGTACAACAAGCAGTGAGATTAGACTGTGACAGTCAGAGTGCAATATTCCTGGCAAAGAACCTATCTTATCATTCGAAGACAAAGGATATTGATGTTCAGTATCACTTTGTGAGAGACATAGTTTAGGAAAAGAAGGTGTTGCTGGAAAAGGTTGACACTTTGAAGAATGCTGCAGATTCATTGACAAAGTCTGTGAGCACAGAAAAGTTCTCCTGGTGTAGAGTAACAATGGGCATTGTTGCCCTGGATTGTTGACTATATAATCCCCTGGACCCCTGGATGCAAAGAAAACAACAAGTGGGAGAATGTTGGGTATGTGTTATATTCTTTGCATGTGTGTGTGTGTGTGGGTGCGTCAGATACAATAACTGCGTCTAGCGATCCCTTCATGGATTTTTCTATTTTTAGCGGATTTTGTTATTTTTAGCTAATTTGTAAATTAATCTCGGATTAAGGGATTAGGGTTTTGGTATCTACGGAATACCTAAAAACATTGTATATATTGTATGGCGAATGGTGAAATTAGATACAATGAAAATAAGAAAGGTTTTCCCGATTGGGGGTTTCCGGTAAAAATCTTTGTGTACTCTGTGTATGAGCCATTGATTAATTTATGTATTTCTTAAGAATCTATATGCATTGCTTTACTTCACAGGTTTAAAACTTACACATTGGGGATTCTCCCTTTTTGGGTCTTTAGGGGTGCTGGTGGTTTACATTTATTTTGAAGCTTTTTCTATTTCTTTGACCATTATTTATCATTTTCTTAATTTTTTTAATCCTTCCTGAGTCTTCCATGCCCTTTCCTCTCAAGTTTGAGGGGATTTTACTAGGTGTACGTGTGTTTGTTTGAGTACAGAAGCGTATATACACGGCTTTTCTTGAACACAGTCGTGTTCATATGTTGGTTGTCAATGAGACAGTCATGTACATGTTCTTGGATTGAGTTTTTCTCTTCTTTTCAAATCACTGGAAATTGGGTTGTGGTACTATAAGATCTTCTTGGATCCTATGAGTCATTCTTGGAATTGCTTTTTGGTTTCCATTCTTTTTTACTTTCTTTTGATCTCTCTACTGCATTTTTTGTTTTAGGATTTAGAACTAAGTTTTTCTAAATATATACACTCTTTAATTTAACAAAATATGTGTTCATACACTATTGTTATATAGGAGTTAAGCACATACATACGTGCAAAAACGCGTGTAAGTTTTGGGGTACATACACACCCTGTAGAAGGCCAAAACACGTACATATGCACCCCATAGAAGTCCAAGGCATGTAAATAGATCATACGCGCTCCCTAAAATGATATAGGGTGCATATATAATCTTATATACATGAATTGTAGTGGAGGCAATCGCTTACACCTCCAAAAAAGTGACTTTTTTGCTTGTTTTTCATCCTTTTTCAGCCTTGTTTTGGCTTGTTTGGAGGTTTCTTCTAGGGAGTTTGCTCCTGAAACATTTTGTGGCCCATAGGAGGTTGGTAAGGCCTTAAATTTGATTGGAAAATATTTTTTTTTGATCCATATGTGTCTCCCTTTTATCCCTTGGATCTCATGACTATAAGACTGGTCTTGTTCTCATGATCTCGGTTTTTTGGTCGATGTTGCGGTCATTTTTGAAACTTGAGTTTGTGTTTGAGTTCAAAACTTTACTTTTGAACTTTCCTTGGATTTTTCAAACACAAAACCAGTTTCTAGTCTTGAAATACTATCCTTGTGACATGACACCTTTTATTCCCGAAGGAAAACTCCCCCGAGCATCCATGCCTTATGTGCATTTCCTTGCATTGAGCATAGGTATGTTTCTTATGCATGGAACTAGTTTGATCATCTACAATGCTCGTTTCCTCCTTTGTACTATAGAATTATTTTATTCCTTTTCAAGCTGTATAATATGAAAAATAAAAATAAAACTAAAAAACAGAAAAAGAAGGATGGGAAAGAATCTTGTTTTTTATATGGAAACTACTTATGTTGTCCTTGAACATGGCATAATATTCTGAGTCTTTAGCTAACTATCTTGAGTTTAGTATGGCTTTAGGAGGCATTTTCTCATTTTTGAGCATAATCTCCTTCAATTGGTTATTCATCTAGTCATATGGAGCGTTTGTTGATGCCTTGTATCTTAGAGACATATCTTAGTTCATCATCTATGCTTCCTAAGTCACTTTTGTGTCGTGTTTCTTTTCAAAGGAAGTCAGTGTGTGTCGACCACTCTGTAGAACTCTTGAATTTCTAGTCAACCTTCCTTTGTGTCAAGTACTTCTTAGTTTCTCAAGTATCTTTGTATCTAACTCGTGCTAGTATAGAAGGTCCCCATTGAATTCTTTCTAGTAGGTCTAATATTATCAACTATGACTCATTTCTATGAGAGTATGAACTAGAGTTTCACCTTGGGCCTATTTACATCAATGATAGCTGACCCTGCGTTCAAAAAATGTCAATCATCATTGGTCATTGATTTAGCAGTTCCCCTTGTGTTCAACATCAACAATCATTATCAAACATAGGGATTCGTGTGGTACCTTGGTTTCCATTTGAACCCATTGATGTATTCCTCATCTTTGTTGGTAGTCTTCATCATTTGCTACTATTCAAAGAGTATCTATCATGTGTTATTCCATTTGGTACATGTCAGAGTCGTACCTCGGTGTGGTTCCTTCAATATTTGTGTCTGAGTTCTTCCAAATATTTGACCTTCTGCTACTCCTCATGTTGGATGATGGGGTATACCTTAATTCCCTCCTTCCAACAGATCTCTTCCTATCGACTTCAGTACATCTTTCTCTGGGACAGGGATCTAGAGTCATTTTTGGTACCTTGGGGCTTGCAGTTATCAGTGGCAGGTTCCCACGATATTGACAATGGGAATACATCAATGTCCCCTGATCGGTAGATTCCATCATATGTTCGATGTCAACTCCTTTTTTTACACTTGTTAGATTGTACTAGGTACCTTGATGCCCATTATTATTCTTGGTGGGTTGTCTCACACTTCTTAACGGTATACATCAATGGCCGGTAATAAAAAAACCTCCCACTGTGTTTGAATTCAACACATGTATTCACATAGTGTAGACTCGTACCATGACAGGTTGTTTTGAAGACCTTGGGGCAAGTAAAAACATCACCTCTTTTGTGCTCCTACATGAGTTGTATTGATTGTACCACCCTCTTTGACATTGGTACTTGCAGAGGATCAGTTTGTTCACTTCATTGACTCTAGATATCCTCTTTTTGATTCTGAGACATAAATCCATTGTGTATCCATTTGTGGCTATGATCTACATTTTCATGGATCCATTATGTATTTCTCTTGTGGCCATGATTGCTACTTTTACATATTACATGGATCCACTTTGTACATTTTTCGTGGCCATGGAGATCAATTATATTTTCATTACTCATGGACTTGCAGTGTACTTGATTTGATGACCATGCTAACATCACTCCTGAGCATGGGTATGCCTGACTTGGGAGGAGAGTATCTTACTTGTTTATGTTGTAGGTATTGTTCTGGAATTGGTCTTCAACTACTCCTACCTAGGACCCTCCACAATCTCATGATTATTTTGTAATATATTAAGGACATCAGTTGCTCTTCTAACCTCACACATTATGGGGAATATATTATCATTTTCCACCTCATATGTTGATGATGACTTATTATCCTGAAATGCATCCCTTTCCCTATTTGCAGGACTATTTTCCCCTTTTCCTCCTCAAAAATACTTTAAAAGACCCCATTTTTGTTGATGCACGTGACTATCCTTAAAGCATCTCACATATGTACACTATTTTCTAGTTAGCAACCCCATACACGTTATCTCAATAATACCAAGAATACAATATCACACACAAACCACTCATAGATGAGAGTAATAATTTAGAATTCTTCATAGGAAAGATATTCACCACACAAGATTGATCTATTGGGAAAACAAAACTACTTTAATCAAATGTTGAATGATAGTTCAATTTGAAAGGAAACAATAGTATCCTATCAAGCAAAAATGAATTAATCCACCACACTAAAAATGTATCAACTTTCAAATAAGATCTATTAATAATAAAATCCTACAAACCTAGCTAACACTATAGCACGTGTCATATTGGATGTGGTCCTTGCCTTCTTAGATAGAGTGTTGGGAAGGAATGAAACAACTACAAATCTACTTGAAGCACACATAAATATGGAAGCAGGAATCAAGCTCAAACAAGTTTTAACTAAACAATAGTAGAATATAGGAAAATAGAGTTTTAGTGTATTCTATCCATATCTTACAGGGGAAAGTGGTCAACTTTTTATAGCCACCCCTAGATTCCATACTAAGACAATATATATTTAGACATGCTTGAGAACCTATGGTTATCAAGTTGTCTTACCAGCGATTGAAAAATCATCATTTGTCTTCTTTATATTTTAGTAGAGGTGGTTTCTAGTTCATTGACCCATGAGTAACTATCAACCAACTTTAAACATAAAATACAAATCATGATTGTATTTATTTGAAATTGTGTGACATCCAAAGCAAATCACAATTGTGTGCCACATACATACTCCAAGTCAGTAGGATTCTCTCTCCATGAATATTAATTATGTTTCATGGTTCTTTCCATTTGGCCACGTTTTATCTTCTAGTTCCATGACTTCAAAATCGAACACAGTTCGAGTTGTTTTGTATCCTAGTGGCAACACCCTCCTCAACTTAAGAGTTTTGTGGAATTTTTGTAGTTTTCTCGTAGCTCATCAGTAGTTTGATTGTGATTTTCTTGTATCTTCCCTACAACTTATCAATGGCCTTGTTGTGAGTTGCATGGAGCTTCCCTACAACTTATCGATGGTCTAAATATGAGTTGCATGTAGCTTCCTTACAACTTATCAATGTTTTGGCCATGAGTTTCATGTAGTATAAACAGACCATAACATCCTGCCAGTAATTGTAAGTACATAATCTATCCTAGTTATTATCAAATAGCTATCAGAATATGAAAAAATGTAAACTAATAAATACCTTTTTTCCAAAATGGTATTTGAGCAAAAAAAGGTAGAAAAATGCTCAAAACAGTAAGTGAAAAGTATGTGGGTGATGCCAAAATTGGGCAAAAAGGACAACAATGTTGGGGCCTATCATCACTGTAAGTTTCAAACCTGCGAAGTAAAGCAATGCATATATATTCTTAAGCAATACAGAAATTAATCAATGGCTCATACACAGAATACACAAAGATCTTTACCGGAAACCCTCAACCGGGAAAACCTTTCTTTTTCATTATATCGAATTTCACCATTCACCATACAATATATACAATGTTTTTAGGTATTCCATAGATACCAAAACCCTAATCCCTTAATCCGGGATTAATTTACAAATCATCTAAAAATAGCAAAATCCGCTAAAAATAGCAAAAAAATAGCAAAAAACAGGTGAAGGGATCATCAGACGCAGTCGTCGTATCTGACGCACCCACACACACACACATGCAAAGAATATAACACATACCCAACAATCACCCCCCAACTAAAGTCACTGTATGTCCCCATGTAGATTTGTTTGTGCTTCCTGGTATGATGATTCTAGTTGTGGAGCCTCTAGGAAAGCATTTCTCTAGTTACAAGAAGGGTGACCCTCTTCTTTTGTTTTATAATAGCTCAATTTTTTGTTGAAACTGGCCCAAAAACCCTGGCACCATTGCACGTAATATCCAATATATGGAATTACATGTATTTATTCCATTGACATAAATTAATGACCTCTCATTGAATAGATGACTTAGTTATCTAAGATTAAAACTCCAAATTTAGGTTATCTATGTTTTGAATAAAACTTTCATTCTCTCCATGTTTGGTATACTTAGGTATAACCTAAGATTGATGAAACTGCATTCAGTTAGAGCTTGACCAAAAGACATCCAATTGGTCAACCAATGAGATGTGTGATAAAAATAATTAAAATATTATAAAAACATAATTATTTTGCTAAGCATATGTACAACATAAGACAACAAGAAAAATATTTGTAGTCAAAGGAAAATTAATAGATGATTCAAAAAGAAAAATAAAAAACACATATGAAATAAATTCCTTCATGAAATTGGCTCAACAAGCCTCTCAATTTATTTTCATAAAATTTACAGATATACATTCACACACACATATATTCACAATGCCTCCTCTATAGGGTTTCTTCTTCTCAAAATATAAATGGATGCACATACTCTTCAATTTTCCTTTAAATTAATTTTTCAATGATTTTTAAAAACAAAGATTTTACATGTTCTTGTTGTCTTCTTCTGCCCACAGTTTCAATCTCCTCTTTTTTTTCTTTTTCTTTTTTCTCTCTATCTTCTTCTTTTCCTTTGTCCCTTCTTTTCTCTATTCTTCCGTCTCATTTATTCCCTATTCTCTATCTCGTAGCCCGGCATCCCAAAATATGTGATACACATATTACAATGTAATATGTGATCACACATTACATTGTAATATGTGTATCACATATGTAATATGTAATATGTGTATCACATATAACATATGTAATATATATTACACATATAACATATGTTATATGTAATACATATAACATTCGTGGAAAAAATGTAATACATATAACATATGTTATATGTAATATTATATAACATATGCTATATGTATTATTATATAACATATGTTATATGTATTACATATAACATATTACAATGTAATATGTGATCACATATTACATTGTGATACACATATTACAATGTAATATGTGATACACATATATGCTATATGTATTATTATATAACATATGTTATATGTATTACATATAACATATGTAATTAATATGTAATATTAATTACATATTACAATGTAATTAATATATGTATTATTATATGTGATCACATATTACAATGTAATATGTTATACACATATTACAATGTAATATGGATTTCCCTTTTCCCTTTTCATTGTTATCTTTCTTTTTTCATTTTTTTCCTTTACAACTCAAATAAGTGTTGCATGGCAGCAAAGTCCCTGTCAAGTTGAAATGGGGATAAATGCAGATGGATGGGGAAAAAGTAGCAGCGGAAGATGGAAATTGCAGCGCAGATGTGGCAAGTAGTGTGAAGGACAAGTGGCAAGCATGCAAGAAATGACATACTCTCTATATGTGTGAGTAGAAAAAACTATTAAACACAATTTTATAACATTTATATCAAAGAATAAAAAGTGTGTTACATATTCCTGGAAATTTATATGTGTGTGTGTGTGTCAAATATGATATCTGAAATTTAAATGAGTGATTTATCTCAAATTAAATTTTGAAAATGACCAAGCAGAAAAAGATATGCATAAGAAAAAAAGACAATTGAAATCAAATAAACAAAATGTCTTGACCCCAGCATAGTTGAAGATAAAAATCTAGGAGCACATAAATATAAAAGGAGACAAAAAATAGTTTTATTTGGAATATATCAAAAAATAATAGTTTGTTACATATTCCTGGAAATTTAAATGTGTTTGTCATATAGACTGGGATTGGGGATCCCGTGGACCATAAGAAAAATATGTACAAGAAATAGGATTATGGAAAGAACAAGTGTTAGACGGTAGAGTGTAATACATGAAAAGAAGAAATGGGAAGATATCAATCTTTGGCTAGAGATTTCTATTCAGAAAAGGTGGAATAATTGGATTGATAAACAAAGGAGGATCAATATAGACTTACAGCAATGGTACATATAAGTATTTTTTCTATTTTCTTGTTGATGCCTTTTCCTGTTGGATTTCGTCGCCAACCCGCTTGAATAACTGGATTGATAAACAAATGACTTATATCGATGGCACATATAAGTATTTTTTCTATTTGTTTGTTGATGCCTTTTCTTGTTGGCTTTCGTCAGCGACCTGCTTCAAGTTTGTTTCGACGAATTCTTCAATGTAGATTCTCAAGGGGGCAACATTGATGTCATTCTGGATTTGTATGTTGAAAAGTTCATTTTCTAATTCACTTAGATCAATAGAAAGATTGCACAGAGCCTGCTGAATGTATTGATTATGTACTGAATAGTGGACTAGCCAGTTGTCCACGTGATCTTCACCATATTCAAGAATCCTGTAAAAATATTCTAAAGACAACGCCTTAAAATTATCAACTTGTTTATCGAAAGCTTGCTTGGTTAACGCCAACAAGTTGACGATTAAGATGGGGTCCTGGAACTCGTTGGTTTTTTCGGCTAAGTCTATTTTGGTGAGCTTTTTGAATAATGTTTATTTCTTTGATATTGCTTGCTCACATGATTGGACGATGAAATACAAGTTCTTCACCTTCTCTTTCCAGCATGCTTCTAATTGAGTGAACCAGTTTTTGGAGAGGAGATCATATTGTCTTCTTGTCGTCTCTGCCATGTTGTTGACATGAAAGGAAAAAGGGTTGATCATGTGCAAATAAAAAGTTTCTTCATTTTTTAAATCCGTCTGCAGAAGTTCAAGGAAGTTATGTGCCCTCCTTCCCTGGGAATCCATATTTTGTGATGTTTGATAGGCCTTAGTAATCAATTCCATTCTTTTCTTGATATTTTTCTCCACATATCCTCTACACGATGCGAGGAATCTGGAGGAGCCTTTTAGATTTGTTGCAGGGGTGCAGGGAGTCACAGGCATGGCTATTACCAAAGTACTACTAAGTAATGGCATAGGAATCAAATATTCCTCTAATTCCTTGATCTGGTCCTTTAGTCTGGCATTCTCGGCCTCAATGACTCCAATGGAATCATGAAGACCATCTTTGGTTGCTCTGTGAAGTCCAGATATTTGGGACGGCTGCATATTGGCAAGGTCAACTTCTAAACAATGTTTTCTTTTCTTGTTTTTTACATCTCTCTTTTCAATAATTAATTTTTTAGATTCACTTTCAAAAACAACACTCTGAAATACGAAGGAATCATCTTCGTCAAAAATTTCGCTATCAACTATGTCCATTGGGTAGCTATGGTGAATTGCGTCTCTCGAATGATCAAGGTTGCAGAATAGGCTATCCAGATCAATGTCAAGTTCCATGTTCTCACTCTCAATTTCGAGCTCCTCCGCCTACCCTACAATTCTTTTTCCCTTCTTCTGCACAGGAAGCTTGTGAGAACTATCAATTTTAGGATGAACCTCGTCCGTTTGAAGAACTTTGGGTTTCTTTGTTAGTGTGGTAGGCCATTGGAGCAATGCTTTATTACTGTGGTGGTTCTGGTCCTCAGGCCCAAAGATGTTCACTGTATCTCTACATAACTGTTTTTGAGTTGCTTCCAGTAGTTTATGAAAACGTCTGTTTGTTCCAGATGCTACTTGAAATGAACAAATGGAGGGAATAATATAACCCCCAAGAAATGTTGGTTCAATGCGTGCGAATGGAAAATCTCCTCAAGCTCTTCACTCATTAATGACAATCTCTATGCATTATGTATGGTGAGATGTTATAAGTAAAGATTAATTATTGCATACTTAGAAGTGCGAAGGTGGTGATTACGGTGAAGAACATTTAAGGATTGGAGGTTTCGTGAATGAACCAAGATGACGATGTGCGAATGACATTCCATGGTATTTGAAATTAACACTCAGAAATGATAACAAAATCCTTTGCAAACATTGGTTTAATGCGCATTAATGGAAGATCTTCTCGAGCCTTTCGCCCATCATTGACAATTTACACGGTCCCTGCATGATGAGCTGTTAGCATTAAATATTTTGAAACAAGACATCTATATATATATAAACATTATTTTTTATTATAGACAAATGCGAAGGTGACAGAGATGGGGAAGAGAAAGCAAGGAAGGAATGGCCAAGTCTGAAAAGAAGTTGGACAAGCTTCAAAATAAGTTTACAGGAGATAATGAGGACATGTGAGTGTCCAATGGTGAAATTGCATGAGTCAGAATTTTTGAATTTTGCTCAACATTGCACTTCTATTGGTCTGTGTCCTCCAAACAACAGTTGGAGTTTCGTGATATACAAATTGATAGATGGACTTCCATACTTAGCCACTTTTTGGATCGCGGGTTCTCGGGCTAGCGGGCTCAAAATTGGGCCTCTATTGTTTTGTGTCCTACAAATAGCACCCAGAGTTCCACGATATACAAATTAACAGACGAACTCCGGGTTGGAGGGTCTAATTGTATATCGCAAGCCTCGAGCCTCGAGTCCGGGTCCAATTGTAGATGACCGAATTTTCCAGCGCAAGATGTATACCATGCACACGGGGCATGAGAGATGGATGGTGCCCACAAAGCAACCTGTGGCCATAAAATTTGTGAACTATGAAAATGAATGGCGGTCAGTTGGACTCATGATGTAGAGATATAGATGGATCGCGGGTTCTCAGGCTGGCGGGCTCAAAATTGGGCCTCTATTATTTCATGTCCTACAAATAGCACCCAAAGTTTCGCGATATACAACTTGACAGATGGACTCCAGGACTGGTGGGCTCAAGATTATGATTGTCTACATGTATAATATATAACATATATGTTATATATCTAACATTATTTTCAAGTAGTAAATTATGAATATTAAATATTGATATTGTACAATTTAACTAAACAAAATTATCAAATGAGTCGCAAGCTTCGAGTCCGGGTCCAATTGTAGATTACCGAAGTTTCAGGCACAAGATGTATACCATGCACACGGGGTATGAAATATGGATGTCACCCACAAAGGAATTTGTGGCCATACAATTCGCGAACTATGAAAACAAATGGAGGTCGGTTGGACTCATGATGTAGAGATATAGATGGACACAAAATCTACCACTCCATCATCTGGGAACCTGCGAGCATAGACATGGATTACCCAAGTTTTGGATGCAATCTGTACACTCAGAACACAGGGAATGAGAGTTCGATAATGCGTAGCCGAGAACCCGCGACCATAAAATTGGCTAAGGAAATGAAAGCGCTCGGTCAGACTCGTGGTGTATATTTCATAATTCATGTGCAACACCAACAATGTGATGACCAGACCAATATGTGTACAAACCAGGGAAAACTAAATATGTACCTTTATAAAGTATGTACAGATCCCTCATTCCATACTTAGCCACTTTTTCGATCGCGGGTTCTTGGGCTGGAGGGCTCAAAATTGGGCCTCTATTATTATGTGTCCTACAAATAGCACCTAGAGTTCCGCGATATACAAATTGACAGACGAACTCCAAAAATGGCGGGCTCAATATTGTGATTGCCTACATGTATAACATATAACATATATGTTATATATCTAACATTATCTAAAAACATTATTTTCAAGTACTAAATTATTAATATTAAATATTGATTTTGTACAATTTAATTAAACAAAATTATCAAATGAGTCGCAAACTTTGAGTCCGGGTCCAATTGTAGATCACAGAAGTTTCAGGCGCAAGATGTATGCTGTGCACATGGGGCATGAGATCTGGATGGTGCCCACAAAGGAACCTGCGGCCATAAAAGTCGTGAACTATGAAAACGAATGGCAGTCGTTTGGACTCGTGATGTAGATATATAGATGGACATGAAATATCCCACTCCGTCGTTTGGGAACCCGCGAGCATATACATGGATTACCCAAGTTTTGGATGCAAGATGTACACTCGGAACACGAGGAATGAGAGTTGGATAACGCATAGCCGGGAACCCGCAGACATAAAATTGGCTAAGGAAACAAAAGCGCTCGGTCGAACTCGTGGTGTATATTTCATAATTCATGTGCAACACCAACTGTGTGGTGACCAAACCAGTATGTGTACAAACAAGGGAAAACTAAATATGCACCTTTATAAAGTATGGACATGAGATTTTATAGAGCATGTATGGATATCACATTCCATACTTGGCCACTTTATGGACCGTAGCTTCTCGGACTGGCGGGCTAAAAAAATAGGTCTATAATGTTTGGTGTCCTACAAATAACGCCCAAATTTCTACGATATACAAATTGACAGATGAACTTCCGGGCTAGCCGAGATTTTATAAAGGATGTAGACTTTTTGGATCGCAGGTTCTCGGGCTGGAGGGCTAAAAAATGGGCCTCCATGGTTCTGTGCCTTACAAATAACACCCAGAATTCTGCAATATACAATTTGAGAAGTGGAGTTGCGGGATGGCTGCCTCAACATTGTACTTCTATTGAGTTCTACAATATAGAAATTGACAGACAAACTCCAGTGTTGGAGGGCTCCGAGAAACGAGAAATACATAGTAAATATGTACTTTTATAAAGTATGGACATGACATTTTATAAAGCATGTACAGATCCCTTATTCCATACTTATCCACTTTTTTGGATCGTAGACTTGTAGGCTGGCTAGATCAACATTGCACTTCTATTGTCCCGTGTCCTCCAAACAACATTCATAGTTTCGCGATATACAAATCGATAGACGGACTCCAGGACTGGTGGGCTCAAGAATGAATATGTATTACACATTACATGTAATATGTATCGCAGGTTATTAGGTTGGTGGGCAAAAAATATCCACTTTTTGGATCGCGGGTTCTCGGGCTGGCAGGATAAAAAATGGGTCTATATTGTTCCGTGTGCTACAAACAACACCCACAATTGCACGACATACAAATTGAGAAGCAGATTTGCATACTGGATGGCTAAACATTGCACTTCTATTGGTCTGTGTCCTCCAAACAACACTCAAAGTTCCGCGATATACAAATTGACAGACGAACTCCACGAATGGTGAGATGAAGAATTAATATGTATTACACATTACATGTAATATGTAATACATATTGCATGTAATATGTACAATATGAAATGGGAAAGCAGACGGTCGGGCTGGCAATATACAAGTAAGTGGAAATCTGAACACGTGTGTCCGCCACTTTCGGACGTAGAAATTTTCGGAGGAACGAGTAATCCATACTAAATATGTACTTTTATAAAGTATGGATATGATATTTTATATATCATGTACGGATCCCTCATTCCATAACCACTTTTTGGATCGTGGGTTCTCGGGCTGGCGGGCTGAAAATTGGGCCTCTATTGTTTTGTGTCGTGCAAATAGCACCCAGATTTCCACGATATACAAACTGACAGGCAGACTTCGGACTGGCTCGTTCAACATTGCACTTATATTGTTCTATGTCCTCCAAGCAGCACTGGGAGTTCCGCGGTATACAAATTGACAGATAGAGTCTAGGACTGGTGGGCTCAAGATTGCAATTGTCTACATGTATAACATATAACATATATGTTATATATCTAAAATTATCTAAAAAAATTATTTTCAAGTACGAAATTATTAATATTAAATATTGATATTGTACAATTTAATTAAAGAAAATTATCAAATGAGTCGCAAGATTCGAGTCCGGGTCCAATTGTAGATCGTCGAAGTTTTGGGCACAAGATATATACCACACACATGGGGCATGAGAGCTATATGGAACCCACAAAGGAACCCACGGCCATAAAATTCGCGAACTATGAAAACCAGACCAGTATGTGTACAAACCAGAGAAAACTAAATATGTACCTTTATAAAGTATGGACATCAGATTTTATAGAGCATGTATGGATATCTCATTCCATACTTGGCCACTTTGTGGATTGCGGGTTCTCAAGATAGCAGGCTAAAATAATAGGCCTCTATTGTTTTGTTTCCTACAAATAGCACCCAGAGTTCTGCGATATACAAATTGACAAGCGGACTTGCGGGCTGGCTGAGATTTTAGAGCATGTACACTTTTTGGATCGTGGGTTCTCAGGCTGGCGGGTTCAATAACGAGCCTCTATTGTTTTGTTCCTTACAAATAACACCCATAATTATGCGATATACAAATTGACAAGCAGACTTGCGGGCTGGCTCGCTCAGCATTGTACTTCTTTTGAGTTACGCGATATACAAATTGGCAAATGGACACTAGGGCTGGCGGGCTCCGAGAAATGAGAAATACACACTAAATATGTACTTTTATAAAGTATGGAAATGACATTTTATAGAGAATGTACATATCCCTTATTCCATACTTAGCCACTTCTTTTGGATCACAGACTTGCAGGTTGGCGGGCTCTAAATTGGGCCTCTAATGTTTCGTGTCCTGCAAATAGCACCCATATTTGCGTGATATACAAATTGACAAGTGGAATTGTGAGCTGCCTGGCTCAACATTGCACTTCTATTGGATTGTAGACTTGCGGGCTGGTAGGCTCTAAATTGGGCCTCTAATGTTTCATGTCCCGCAAATAGCACCCAGAGTTGCACGATATACAAATTGACAAGCAGACTTGCAAGCTGGCTCGCTCAACATTGTACTTCTATTGAGTTCTGTGATATATAAATTGACAAACGGACTCCAGGGCTGGCAGGCTCCAAGAAACGAGAAATACATACTAAATATGTACTTTTATAAAGTATGGACATGACATTTTATAGAGCATGTACAGATCCCGTATTCCATACTTAGCCACTTTTTTGGATCGCGGACTTGTGGGCTGTTGGGATCTAAATTGGGCCTCTAATGTTCTGTGTCCTACAAATAGAACCCAAAGTTGCATGATATACAATTTGACAAGAAAACTTGATGGCTATCTGGCTCAACATTGCACTTCTATTATTTCGTGTCCTCCCAATAGCATTCGGAGTTCCGCGATATACAAATTGACAGATGGACTCCAGGACTGGCGGGCTCAAGATTGAATATGTATTACACACACGAAGACAAGTCAATGCAGAGGAAGATATGGAGTTTCGAAGGAGGCAAAAAAAAAAACAGAGGTGCAAACCAATTCAACAAAAACAGAGAGAGTAAACGAAAAAATATTGAATATGGAAGACGGACAGAAAAAAACGCACCTTTGCATGGATTCCTCTACATTCCTGGTTAGGATTTCTTTTCGGTGTCGAGTTTTCCTATTTGTTTGTATGAACAAAAGCACAAAATAAAATGGATATGAACGTAAGTTAACATGTAAAGAAAAAGACAAGTACTATGTACATATACTAAAAAAAATAGAATAAGATGAATAGAGTAACAGATACTTTTAGAAGAATGTACCTTTTTTTTAAAGTTCATTCAAGTTTCTATGTGTGTGTGTGTGTGTGTGTGTGTATTTGCGCAAAAAAAAAGTGTGACCAACAACAATCACAAACCAGAGAAAACTAAGAAGTTGGATATCTTTATTTTCTGCAACAAGATAAGCAGATATGGTTTGAAGCATACAAATATGATTCTGCAATATGCATAGTGTATATTTCATAATTCAAGTGCAACACCAATTGTATGGTGACTAGACCAGTATGTGTATAAATCAGGGAAAACTAAGAAGCTGGATAATTTTTTTTTTTTTTTTTTTGCAACAAGCTATACAGATATGCTTTGAAACATAGAAATATGACTTTGCAATATGTTTGATGTATATCTCATAATTCAAGTGCAATACCAATTGTATCGTGATCAGACCAATATGTGTCTAAGATAAATAATTTGTATTGAGAAATGGGCACATTCGACCACACATGGTCAATAAGTCTGTTTTGCAGATGGCTTGTGTTGTTCAAAAGAAAGCGGAGACTGTATTTGCACATGTAGTTTTCCAATTCTTTTTTTATGGCATTATTTTGTAGCATGTCAATATTGAAGTCTCCTACAAGCACAATGGGTCCATTCAGATGGAAATGGCCCAATGCATTGGAAATAACATCTACTATGTTGGAGAATGTTGCATGGGGAGCAGCATACAGATTCAGTATTGCAACTTTTGTTTCATGGAAAAAAATTCTTGCAAGCACCACCTCAACATTCTTTTCTTCGATATGTATATGGTCCAAAATTGGTACATGTTTATTCACCAATATCATCACCCCATGTGTAATGTAACTTGATATGCAATTGTGATTTGGGAATTATTTGTTATGCATGCATAATGCCATGTATGTTTCCTACAAGAATAGAATATTAGAGTGCATTGTATCATAGTCATTGAGTATATCATCCATGTGTGCATTTAAGTTGCGCATGTTAAGTGATAGAATTGATACATATGACTTTGTTTGTATGAACTGGTAATCATACTACAATTGCCATTTTGCGGTGGTCCTCAGTCGTTCCATTTCAATATCAACTTTTTGTTTCACTTTGAAGTTATCTTTTGTAAGAGGACTTAATAAATATAAGGAGTCTATGATTCTGACACGAGACAGTGTTGTGTATACAAGTCCATGTATCTAAATTCCAGCAAGATGAAATGCAACATTATCAAGTGTTGGTCCTTGCGATCTGTGGAATGTACGTGCACATGCAAGTTTAATCGAAAATTGTTTTCGAATCTTCAGTCGACCTGTCTTTGCTGATGTCGATATTGGATTTGATATTAGAAAAATAGGTGTCCAATTGCTTGCAGTGTTTGAATTATATAGATAAGCCAACTTGCTTGCTTGTCACTTGCCTATATGTGGTTCATGGAACTTAATCCAAAGGACATCAAGTTTTTATGTTTTTGTATAGCCTTTGAGTATTCCATCTGCACCATTAACCAAGTCATCCTATGAATCATAGTTACAGGCATATATTTCAACTAGCATTTCTAATTTTAGGACAAGCTGCAAAGGTAAAGTGGTTGTATGTTCATGACGTGGCACATTTCTATGGTTGTCTTCTTACAGGTCAATTGAATTGATGATGATATCATCGCTAGGCATGAGCGATAGCATGTGGCTGTTATGCATTGCAACATCCTTATTTGTGTAGAACAGGTAAGGGAACGTTGGGTCTGTTGGTGCAGGCCGCAAGCACCTCGAATTGATATATGTTAAGTCATCATGTGTTTGGTTGTTTGTCCGCATTCTATTCATAATTGCAATGAATGTTTCATCTGTCTGGCGCATTGTAGTATGCAATTCAAAGAATTTAATATTGTCTCTCCAGAATTCATGCGCCACTATTTTCATGTTAACGGTAGGTTGTTCAAATATCAAAGAATCTTGGATGGGATGTGCCTGGTAAAGATCCCCACAAAATATCATGTCAATGTTTCCAAAGTATTTCGTGTGAACATGTTTTATGCTTCTTAGTCGGTTGTCAATGGAATACAAGAACCGAATTCCAATCAAAGATGATTTATCTATAAAGACAAGTTGGAGTTCATCATAAATCTTAGACAATGTATCCAACATTTCCTTGCTAAGTGGAAGAAACTGTGACTTGTTAAAAGGCATTAAAAATGCAAAGTGGATTGTTGTTCCACTTGCATTATATGCAGATTTTCCTATGTATGCAACTATTAGGCCCTTTGGTTTCATAGGATCAGAGGAATTGTTTGAATCATAGATTCGTATAAGCATTTGGAACAGTGCTTTCGTTGTAAATTTCTTGCTCGTTCCTACTCCACCTGTAAGGAATAGGTGCACATGAGTGTCCATGTTCAAGCGTTTTTTAAGCGCAATGTCCTTTACAATTGTTTGTTGTTCTCAATTCAACATACGTCTTATTCTGTGGTATTCATTATTTTCAATTAGGAAAGGATGTTTTGTGACTTGAAAACCAAGATTGATACGTTTTTCACTTCCACTTGCTCGAGGATGAGGCAAATCCACTTGTAAGTCATAGGACTCGCAAACAGTTTTGGTTGTTTTTCGGTTTATGAATGTCTCATCAAGATTGTCAGGGTTTTCTAGCTCATTAACTGCAATTTCTAGATCACCCCATGTTGGATTAACATTGTAGGTAAATCTAGCTTCATTGATGTGCACTATAGTCTCAGAGGCAACATATGTTAAGCCCTAATATTGGCTCATTACCACTTAATTGGGGCATATTAGATTAGTAATGTTATTTTATTTATGTCGGCTTAGGCCATTAGTTGTGATTTAGATTAGTAATGTTATTTTATTTATGTCGGCTTTAGGCCATTAAAACCTCCTAGTCTCCTATATATACCAAGGAGACATTTTCATTTTGAATTATCTTGTACTGGAACATTTAAGTGGGGTAAAAGGAGGTTGCCCCCTCGAAGAGGCTTATTATCTGATATTATCTCTTTTTCAAGGCATTGAGTACTTTTCTTGAGGTTTTTCTATGCTATATTGATGTTTGGTTTTTAACATATGGTATCAGAGCTCAAGGTCTTGGGGTTTCGCTGCTACATCTGAGACACCGTGGAATTTTCGCTATAACTTTTTTTATACAACGTTTCAGGAGGAACGGCTTAAAGGGTTTTTAGAATACGGATCAAGGTACGTTGTTTTCAAAATTAAGCTCCTGAGGACTTATACTTTCGGAGATACAGCCGGTACAATATAGGGTTCTGCAATCATCCTGAAATGAGTCATTGTAGAATTTTTGCTATAAAAACTTTTCTGTAAAGTTTCAGACCCTAAAATCCGGAGAAAATTTACAGAAATTATTATTTTATCTGTGGAAAAAATTTCAGCTTCTGGGTCATCTTAAATTTGTATATACACCCTGTGTAAGATAGGGTATCTGACTAGCCCCATTGACTAGTCTCAAGAAGGTGTTCTAGGTAAAAAAATCATAACTTCTTTCTGGAGTATCCAAATTGAGTGGGACTGGTTGCATTGGATCGTGGAACGTCTGTAGTACTTTGGGTGCGAGTTTCAGAATTTGATATCAATTATTTTGTGCGGGGCATTCTATACAACGGAGATCTCCTGGAAAGGCCAAAAATCGGCAAGTTGTGAGGAAGTTACCATAAATTCCACTTGGCACATCCAATTTTGATAAGACCTGTGGCATTGAAGAGAAGAAATATAAGAGAACTACCTAAAGGAAAGTTTCATACCCAGAAGGGCCAAAACGTGGGAGATATAATAGAATAAATATTGTCTAGCAGAACCACCTCAAAATCAAGACTCAAAAGTGATATTTGGCCAACATGCCACCCAAAAAGGGACCT
>ML790125.1:475538-500822 GCA_009831015.1 Picea engelmannii | reverse complement strand
ATATATATATATATATATATATATATATATATATATATAACCTTTAACCTCTCTTCAAGTTTTGCATTCTAAAAAAGGTTTATACCTCCAAAAATTTGATCTCTCCATGCTTGGTTAAATGAATCTAAACTATTAATAATGGATTCATATTCCTTCCGTTCACATCTAATGGATTCATATTCCTTCCATTCCCATCTAATCTTAATTTCTACATAAACACTACCCTAATTGCAAAGTAACCAATTATTTATATTAAATCTTATTTTAATTTTTTTAATTATTTTACACATGATTATATGTTATATATAGGTTTTCTCCTTTACTTTATTTTAATTTAAAATACTAAACCACATTTCACCCTTTCCATTAACATCTAATCCCAATCTCTACATAAACCTTACCCTAATTGCAATGTAACCACCACATGATATTGTTTATATTAAATCTTATTTTTATTTTTAAATTTTGTTTACACTTAATAAGTAAAATAAAAGGTTTATCTTTTATTTTGTTTTTATTTACAAGGCCGCATAAATAAAAATGCATTGAAAAGTCATATAAATTATTGAAAGTGGTTGTTCTAAGTGCGTAGGATATTATATGTATGTGGGTGCGTAGGATATTATATTTATTTTTTTAGAAAATAAAAATGCATTGAAAAGTCATATAAATTATTGAAAATGGCTTAATAGGGAACATTTAGAAAATAAAAATGCATTGAAAAGTAATATAAATTATTGAAATTAAACTTAAGAGGGTTATTAAAATTAAATTAAGAGGGAACATGAGCATGATACCACGGTGAACTTTAGATTATTGATTTAAAAATTCTAATTTTATATGAAAGTAAGCTTAAGAGGGAACATGAGCATGGGTACGGTGAACTATGGAGATAAATTCAATGTCTTCCAATAAACAACATTAAATTTAATGCAAGGTTTTAAGAACATGAAGTGAAGGTTCAACCTAAATCTCCTTCCAGTATAACCGGAAGTGAAGGTCCAATCCGAACAATATTTGAACTTCAGTTTAATTATGTATGGTTTTGGTGTTTTTATTTGTAAAGAATTATAATAATATAAGAATTAATATGAAGAGTTTTGATCTAATATAATAATAATACTAATTTATTTTTAAGGTTAAGGTCAAGCCATATATCAAATTGGTGTATGAGGCCTTTTTCGTCCAGCTATTTCACTGGTAAAGTCTACTAAGGTATACATACCCTACCTCTCTCCGGATTTGAATTTATCATCTCTTAGGAAGAAATACATATTCTTAACCATTAGGCCCACTATTTACATAAAGAGATTCAATCTCTTATGTAAATAAAAAAAACTTTAACAAAGAGATGTTATAGTCAATCATTTTTTAAATTTTTAAGAGAAATGTACAATTATTTATTTTTTTGCTTTGGTACAATATCCTTCTAATTTTTAGTACAAAAATTTATTTCACAATCTTTTTATAATATAAATCCTCCTGCTAAAATTAAAAATTCAAAGATTTTACAATACAAACTTTAGTACCGATCGCGTTCCTAATATTTTCCAAATAAATTTGAAAAATCAAAGAGGTGATGACATATCAATTGTTTTACATCACAATTAATTATAGAATATAAACGGAAGATGCAACCAAACGCTAAATGGCATACCTTCTAGGATAAAGTCCCCTAACACACCGACGTTCTAGATAAGTCCGAGGATCCAATCCCCGCTTCAAATACACAACTTAATCAACAAAAATTCATGCAGTACACTCTCTCAAATGCTTCTGAAACTTTCTTTTATATCTATTTGTCATTGGGCTTTACTCTGCATTTCCCTTATCCTTATCCATGACATCTCTAAAGTCGAATCGTTCTACTGGAAACCTACGTTTTCCCTTATCCTTTTCTATGACGTCTGAACAGTTGGATCGTTCCAATGGAAACCTACAACATGGGGAACCAAACATGAATTTAATGAAAAACTACACCATCGTTATCATCATCTGCCTGAGATTTGAACACGAAAACACGACCCTTGCAATTTGTATAGAACGTAGTGCGTTTGTTTGGGAGGGGGGAAAGATGTATGGATATTTTTTAGTCTAATCCAAGCTAGGCCGCCAATTGAGAAGGGTTCACAATGTCGGGGAGGTGGACATCTCCAACTCGGAGAGATTCCGTGAGCATATGATACAACGTCTCTTTCTCTCCTCTGCTTCCATCTTTATCCCGATCAACAGAAGTAGACTTAGGCTTCAATTTATCGTTAATTCCATGTCGGTTGTGGTTAGAATCCTACAGCGGCCACAGTATTCCCAGTAGTGTCCCATGAGTGAGATACTCATTAGACATAAAGTAGGCTAGCTGCCAATTAACCAACTTCTTTTTCGTTCACCGATCTTTGAGCCTATAAGTTGGGGCCTCTAACGGAGGTTTTGTATAGTTAATGATCAGTCTGAAGATCGAATCCCGACCAGGGTGGTCAGCCTCTGAATCCTCCTCCTCGTCAATGGGGTTGCGGTTGTTTGTGCAGAGAGGAGGATGGGGAGTTTGAGATTTTTCTGCTACTGTCGTTGTTGTCCATTTTTTCCTTTTCCCTCTTCATCTTTGTTCTTATTCCATCGTCCAGGGGATTTCTCTGCCTGAAGTCCAATTCATGTTTCTACTGCTACTTGTATTTATCCACAGATTTGTCCGGATGGAGATATTTAAATTGGGATTGGGGTTGCGGAGTAGTGGCGTAATTCAAACATGCGATGTCAGGATGTGGAAAGAAGATGATAGATAGATTTAATATTATCTTAAACTAATGAGAATGCAAATATAATTACATGCACACATATTTTACTCTGCCACAAGCAGAAGGAATCAAATATCTTCACGGCAAGATCAAGCATCGAATTTGGTTTTAAGTTGTAGGTTTTTAAGGCATATTTTTTATGAAGTCATATGCTGAATCCAGATGCCCGACATTGTGTTGTTGGGGTTGCGATTGTGTTGTCAAGGTTGACATTTGGGAAACAATCGCTTGATCTTGCTTCAAATCCATTAGGATTATGTTGTTGGGATTGGGCATGCAAGCGATCAGGTTTCTGATAACCTGATCCTGAAGGAGCCATTGAAGCTCATCATATGTAGCCTTATAGAGTTTACCCATTAGAAACTTAGGGGCATCAAGATCATTGAAGCCTTATATATCCCCACAAAGGACCAATCGTGTTCCTCCGACAAAACTACATGAATTCTATCCTCACCGGCCTTGCCCTGTGCCCACTGCACATTATTATTGCTATGAACATTATCTTCAGAAGGGTAACCGAAAAACATACATGAATCATAGATGCTCACAAACATTATTAATCATATAAAATCCCAAATTCAACATCCTATAAAGAATGGACCTTCGTCATTATCACTTCATACGATCCATTCTTCTTTACAATGAAGTCAAAACTCTAAACAAATAACAATAACAGATAACCTCAATGAATCAAAAAAATCAAAATGAAATCTAAAATGGTGGGAATTTTATATGCAGATATACCAACCTTGTATAATCCCTTTCCAGACACACTTAAACCTATCATTCAATCTCAATGTCCCTCACATGATCTACATTGGAAATTGTTGGGGCATCTTCCACCATTCATATCATGGAACACGATCGCATATCAAATCAAGCGTAGTCGTAGAATTGTCAGTTGCAGCGACCACCAATCTATTTACTGGAATATGTCAAGTGTTTCAGGGGTTCTTGGTTACTTGAAAACCCTCTCTTTATTGAAATTGGTAAATTGTTGTGCTGACTGAGCAAATTGATATTGGGCTTTGGAATTTCATGCTTTGTACTTTTCTTGCTATAGTTGAACATGCAAGTGTTATGCTTCATCCACATACAAAGAATTGTCAATTGATAAGCCAAAAAACCATAGGCATGCCCAAAATTTTCAATTTATGAGTGAAATTACCTGAACCATATCCAAAATCCCTTGTCATCTTCAACTTCATCTCCCTTTTCTTTTTTCCTGTGAAGTAGACTCTTGTAATGTTGTTGCAATCTCTATTGCAACATCAAATGTTTATCCTAGATTTCCGTTAATCCTTCTTTAGCATGGATGAGATTGTAATAAAGAAACGTGACAAGCCCTTCTCGTCTCCTGTTCTTGGCCTAATGGATAAACATACCTGGGACTCGAACCCGCGAAATCTCTCCCACTACAAGCAACAATGCCAATGCTGCTAGCATCCCCTTGAAAACCAATGGGAACTTGTTGTTGCTACCTGTTATCCCAGAATGATTGTTGAATTAACACAACAGGATAAGGAATACCCATATCAAAAGCATTATATAAAGGCACGACTAGATTCATATAAATCGAACAGGCACCTACCGTGGGTGAAACATACAGTCATCCATCTATGTGGTAAGAATAATACTTCATTGGTTTGTAAGAGAAACACATTTTCTCAAAATAAAAGCATATTAGAATACTGAGAGTTGTTTTATTCCATATATCGGGTTAGCCAAATTGTGCTAAGATGTTGGAGGAAACATTTACAAAATATCTATAGAAGATGGATGACACTTGGAGGAGCGACCTTTCACAATAGAAGCATATGGAAGTCAATGTATTCTCTGGAACTAGAACAATGACTGGCAGTAGAGAACATTGCCAACTCAAACCTTGAATAATTGATGAGCAATTGGCATTTTTAATTTGAAGCACTTTTGTCAATAAAAAACTATTGGAAAGGTGTTTAGATTGTTTGAAACGTGTTTAGAATGGTTTTGTTTACAGAGAGAAGTCATCCAAGCTGATCAAAGAACTCAAATAACCATATTAGCCAATGTAATCGTTTCTAAAATACCAGATCAATGCCTTTCCAGAGGGAGTAAAACCTGTAGGATATGGCAATTACTAATGGCAGAGATTTTAGAATGCATCAATGATACAATGATGGTTGTTCAATTTTTTACTTATGTTTCTGAATTATTTAGCATTTATAATTGCTCTCAAAACATTTAAACTAAGTTAAACATAAATCATCAGAAACAACTTTTATTTATTTTACTGATTCTAATCAAACTCTGCGATAACCTAAGATTTGATAAATGTTCAAGATGAGGAATGGTCTGCCTTGTGATTAATCAAGGAGCACAATTTTCTTTTCCATTAGTTTTTTTTGAGAAGGTCAATCCATTTGATTCAAAGACTCTATACATTGACTATGGATAGTTTTCCTCGAGGAGGCCAATCCATTCCATTCGAGATTCTATACAATGACTCTGGACATGGCCAACTATTGTATTTATTGTAGTCGTATTACATTATATAACTTCACTCATTATCTACATTTTGAAATGAAACATCAAAGATATTAACTGAAAAGGTAAAAATTACAGAGATGGAATTATTGGTTTTTTTTTTTTCTCTCGAGGGATCGATTCATTCCATTCAAAGATTTCATTACATAAACTATGCACATAGACCAACTACTTTATTCATTATAGTTGTACTCCAGTACATAACTGTACTTAGCATATTATCTTGATTTTGAAATGAAACATCTAATGTATAATGTGAAAAGTAAAAATTAAGGATATGGACTAACGCCCAAAGAGTAAGGCAGAAGTCTGATGGCCATCAAATATATAAAGTAATAGAGGCGAAGGATGTTCATCATGTAGATTTTCTATTTAGAATTGGAATATTAGCGGGACAGCTAGGAGGAACCACACCCATTTATAAAATTTCAAATAGAATCGGTCACATCAAAATTGTGGGCAAAATATCTATTTAGTGTTTATAATTTGTGTGAATCCATACCAACATATAGAGTGGAGTTGGGTAGCGTATTACCTAATCAATGATATATAATGGAGTTGGGCATCTGGTTGAACTATTGTCCATTGGTACCGAGGAATACCTGAGCAACTGAATAGGGAAAGGTAAGGACATACTACCAGTGTAGATGGACAGGAAGATAGGTGGAAATAAAACATGTGGTAAGTCAACCATATAACCAGGTCAATGGGCATACTAAAATCATAAATGAGTAATCTTTAATTGTTTTAATCTCTCATTCACAATTCCATAAAAATGCCAAGCATGATATTTCATGTTTTCTTTACTTTGTTATGAAAAACACAATTTAATAATTTAATTATTATAATAATTTAAATATTAATAAGATAGAGTAGAATTACTAATTTTAATTTTAATGTTTAAAATTATATACATTTTTTTTTCTATATAATTTAATATTTAATAAATTCATATATTATGTTAGAGTCATCAGAGTACTCAAGAAACATGATCCAATTACGCATAATTTCCCTGACTTTAGTTATGAGAGTACTAAGTGCATTGTTAATGACATTTCCATATCCTTTTAAAGAGGAACAACATTATAGATGGATGTTTTTAATAATATTTTGGAAGTGATATTCATTTTTCAAAATTTATTGTTTTAAATTTTTAATAAAAAAAATATTTTATTTTTATAAAAACTTTATTATTAATGTATATTTCATTGTTTTAAATTTTTGGAAAAAAATGATTTAAAAAAATAAAATATAATTATTAATATGTATTTATTTGTTTAATTATTTTTTACAAATAATTGTTTTAAATATTTATTAAAATTTTCAATAATTTTAAAGTATCATTATTAAAATTTGTTTTTTTCAATAATTTTAAAGTATCATTATAGACATGTATATGTATTTGTTTTGGTGGAAATGAAATATTGTAGACAAGGAAATCAGCCATAAAACAATCACAATTTTGTTTTGATAGTGAAATTTTGAAATTTAATTGATTTTCATATTACAAATGAATTTGTTAAGTTCATTTTCATTAAAATAACAATTTCAACACTTTAAATTTGAAAATTGAAAATTTCCACTAAAATAAATAGAATAAAAAAACATTCCAAAAACTAGTTTTATTTGCGATATACAAATTTAGACTTAGCTTATAGTATAAGTGTTATCATTGCACCATTAATATTTACTTTTTTCAAGTGGCACATTATGCTTTTGTGGATTACACATAGTCCTTTAATGCTAAGGATAGTGGGTTTCTTAGGAGAAGAAACTATTTCATGATTTTAGCATTTCTCCCCAAAGGGAAGGATTTCATAGTTTTCAAGCATATTCACAAGTCTTTTATAGTAGGATTTCACAGTAATCAAGCATATTCACAAGGGGTGTCTTTTATATTAGATGGGCTCCTAATGGAGGTGTTTATTGCCTATGGAGAAAATGATGGGGGATTTCTTAATAGAAAGGATGGTTTTATAGTTCTAACATGTTTTTCCAAAAAAATGATTTCATAGATGTGTTGTGTCTTTACAAAGTGAGTCATTTATTGTAGATAGGGTTAAGGACGAGGCATTATTATAGATGAGATTAATAATATGAAGGATCAATGCTTACTTATTGTTATAGGACCAAAAATATAAAAATATTTATCTAAAAGAATTATTTTATCACTTTAATACATCTTTGTAAATGACATTTATTTTGAACATGACCAAAAGTAAAATTAAATTTCACTTAAAAAAGTCTCGAGAATTACACCCTCAATGAAGAGCGTGAGAAACAAAATATTCTTAATAATTTATCATCTATTATTATTATAATTATGACTATAACTATTATTAAATAATATTTTTATATTTCATTCAATTCAAAATGGTTTCTCCTTGTGAAATTCGAACCTTCTTCATGCTACTACTCTAAAGTTTAATCTTTGATTTTGTTTTCTTAATAAATTATTATTAAAGATAGTTATTATATATAGGTTCAAGAATAACATTCAATTACACTTTATCACACAACAACTTTAAGTTAAATTAAAGTTAAATTGAAGTGATATCCAACTCACAACTTTATAAGTACTTATATTAATTAAATTTGGTTTGAATCGATGAGAACTATCATCATTAACCCCAGATGGGGTGACACCTGGATGCCATGTCACGAGCGATCCACAACAAACGAGTCTTCCCCTATCTTCTCGTTTGGCGCCTTGACAACGTTCATTTACTCCTGACTTGCCCCCTCCAGCGATCGTCCCTACAACTGGCCTCCACCATGAGTGTCACTCATGTGAAATTAATGGATCTCCAGATCCTTCTGTGTCTTAAGACCATCGTCTTCACCAGGAAGACACCTTACCTTGTTATTCATCCAACTCTGCATGCTCTCTGGTTTTTCTACCTCTGCTCATCGCTCTTACCTTGCTACAGGTTTCTCTTCATAGTCGTGAGGGTCCCCTTCACCTATGTCATCCTCAACCTTCGTTTCTACTCGTTCTTACTCATTCCCAGAGAGCACGCTAGATCACTTCGAGCTGGCTCTCACTCTGTTCTACGTGGTCAAGCCCCCTACACTTGTTTCCGACCTTTTCTGTGTTGTGTTTATCCTTGCCACTCTTGAATGAATAATCACTCCTCCAACCGAAGCTGAAGATTGCAAGTCTTCCTCCATTCTTGTGACGACTTCCGCCACTACCACCCATATCCCCAACCCAGAAGAAACCTCTATATCTAATCCTTCGCCCCCTCCTCACTCGATTTTCATTGATGCTCATAGATAAATCATCATGGAGCTGCGTCGAGATAATGACGAGTAGAAATTTCGCTAAGAGATGATGGAAAAACACCTGGACTGGCTTTTGGATTCGGGTTTGAAGAACCTTGCACAACGACGCAATGAAGAGGAACTGCTCCAGGAAATAATGGCCCCCAAGTGGTCGGAATCATCCATGCATGCTTTCCCCTACAACTCTATCAAGTAATCTATCATGGACTGTTATTTTATTTTTATTTTTGTAGCTTCTGTCTGGCCTATCAAATTATAAGGACATCTTTGTTGGTATATTCATAGATCCATAATAGTCTATTACAGTCTAAAATATTTAACTATGTCAGCTTAGAGCAGTCGTAGCAGTATTTTATGGAACTTTTATAATTGGTGGTGGGGCTGGTTTCCTTCTATGGCAGCCTCACACCAGTCTCTGGAACATCTTATGTAATTTTTGTTCATGAAAAGTAATACAAACAAATAGCTCACAAAAAAAAGTATATATCATCATTATCATATTAATAATTAATATCATAATATACACTCATTTATAAGTATATATAAATATTAAAATTATGAAAATATCTATATTTATTTAGATTAGTCAAATAATTAGTATATTAATATTAAATTTTTTATCCACAACAATATATAAGATGAAAACATATTATTTTAAAATTCTATTATTTTATTTTTAAAATAAAATCATAACTTAAATATCATACATTTAATTATAGAATATACCCTATAATATATATAAAGTTTTCGAAAGTTATTGTAAGAGTTCATCATCAAAATAGTTAACCAACTTCAAATAAAATCATTTTAATTTCAATATTTTTATGATCCCTATTAACAACATTAATATGTCAAATTCCACCAGCTTAAGTTTGATTGGTTTAGAAGAATGTCATTTAAGTTTGATTGGTTTAGAAGAATGTCATTTGTAAGTCAACCCAAGGTATAAACTCATTGTAGTTGGGGAAGACACCCAAAAAAAATCCACCTAGCTATGGTATGGTTGGTGCACCCATGGTGCCCCGCTTGCTCAACAATGACGTGGGCTGGTGCTCCTGCATCAGCTACAGATGGTACCATTAAGCAGTGGGAGGAAGAAAAACATGGCAGCATTGTGCATTGGGTTGGTATCTAACCTTCAGAAGAGAATGTCTCCTGCTTCTCTTCCTAAAATAAAAATAAACACTACTTCTCTCCAAGATGTGAGAACACTGTGTAAGAAGGGCTGTTTGAAGGAGGCGCTGAGCATTTTGAACACCCCGGGCAGCCATGTAGATTCTTGCACATATGTTTCTCTTTTGCAGGCCTGCGTGAATAACAAAACCCTGTCCGAGGGCAAACGAATTCATGCCCATATAAACAATCAGAGATTTAAGGGAGACAATCGTTTATGGAACTCGCTTATCAACATGTATGTCAAGTGCGGGAGTTTGGTGGACGCTCGCAGAGTTTTCAACCAAATACCCAATCCAGATGTCTGCTCATGGACTATGATGATCGCAGCTTGTTCAAAGCATGGGGTTCCCGAGGAGGCGCTGACGCTCTTTTACCAAATGCAGCCAAGGGGTATTCAACCCAATCAGTTCACCTTTGCAAGCGTTCTCCCAGCATGTGCCAGCTTGCCATCTCTGGATAAGGGTATGGACATACACCAAGAAATAACAAGAAGCGGATTTCAGTCTGATGCCTTCGTGATGAGTGGTCTTGTAGATATGTATGCTAAATGCGGGAGTATAGAGAAGGCGCGGGAATTGTTTGACAAAATGTCCAAACCAGACATGGTTGCCTGGACGGCCATGATTGCAGGATATGCGAAGACAGGGCATCTTAGTGAGGCCCTGATGCTCTTTCGAAAAATGCCTAAGAAAGATGTATATTCTTGGACAGCTATGATTTCAGGTTATGCACAGAATGGACTTGTTGATGAGGCCTTGAAACTGTTTGAGGAAATGCCTCAACGAAACGTGGTTTCTTGGAATGCCATGATTGCTGGGTTTGCTCGGAATGGACGCATTGACGAGGCACTGAAACTCTTTAAGGAAATGCCTCAGAAAAATGCGGCCTCGTGGAATGCAATGATTGCCGGATTTATGCAGAACGGGTTTGTTCATGAAGCCCTCAAACTATTTAAGAAAATACCCCAACGAACTGCAGTGTCATGGAACGCGATGATTGCAGGACTTGCACAGAATGGACTTGTTGATAAGGCCCTCGAGCTTTTTCATCAAATGCCTCAAAGAGATGTCTTCGCTTGGACAGCAATTGTTTCGGGATTTGCACAGAGTGGGCTTGTTGAGAGGGCCCTGAAGTTCTTCAATGAAATGCCTCAACGTACTGTAGTGTCATGGAATGCAATGATTGCAGGATTTGGCCAAAATGGATATGGCGAGGAGGCCCTGATGCTTTTTCGAGAAATGCAACTGGCAGGAGTTAGTATGGACTACAAAACCTTTGCCAGTATTCTACTTGTGTGTGCCAACTTGGCAGCAGAGGATCAGGGTATGGAGATTCATGAAAAAATAATCAGGAACGGATTTCAGTCTCATGTTATTGTGGTGAATGCCTTGATAGACATGTATGTAAAATGTGGTAGCTTAGAAAAGGCACGTGAATTATTTGACAACATGCATCACAGGGATGTTGTTTCCTGGACAACAATGATTGGAGGATATGCTATGCATGGTTGTGGGAAGGAGGCCCTCAAACACTTTGAACAAATGAAACGCTGTGGTGTGATCCCTGACCATATCACCTTAGTTTGTGTATTGTCTGCGTGCAGCCATGCAGGTCTAGTGGATGAGGGCTATCACTATTTCAACCGCATGAGGGAATGCTACCATATCACACCTTCAATGGAACACTATAACTGCATGGTTGACCTTCTTGGCCGAGCAGGGCGTTTGTATGAAGCACAACACTTCATAAACAACATGCCAATAAAACCTGATGCTACTGTGTGGAGTTGTTTACTTGGTGCCTGTAGAATGCATAACAATTTAGAGATGGGAGAATATGTGGCAGAACGCACTTTTGAGTTGGACTCTAAAAATTCTGCACCTTATCTCCTACTCTTAGGCATCTATGCTGCAGCTGGTAGGTGGGATAGCATTAAAAAGGTAAGGGAAATGATGAAGGAGAGGCGTGTGGAAAAGACACCTGGATGTAGCTGGATTGATATCAACAAACAAGTTCATGCTTTCATTGTAGCAGACAGGTCACACCTACACATTTAAAACATCCATACAATGTTGGGAAGATTATCTTGGAAGACAAGATGGAAGGCTATTGTTCAGTATGCGATCTGTGCTAATGATGGTAAAAAGAAAGAACACTTCTTTGTTGTTACCACAGTCACAAGTTATAAATTTGGGCTGATGAAACATGTCCTTTGGAACATCTATTTGAGTTGCCAAGAACCTTCAAGTTACTGGTCTTTGCCACTTTCAAACAAAGGTCCTCCCTAAGGCTCTTAAACAAGAAATTATTGTAAGGGGTGCTAAATGTATCCATCGTTTCAAACTTCAAAGCCAAACAATCTTCCTGTGTGGGATTATTGAAGCCATGTTCACATCACGCTACTAAAATGGGAGCCAAATGAAACAATTTGGAGCAGGGGATATATAATTGTTGCTGGGAAAACTACATAGGAATATTAAATATTCAGCTGAACAATAACAGCAGAGATTTTGTACGATACCCAATATAGTTTACAACTGCAAGAAATGAGCTCCAAAACTCAAATGTTACTTCCTCGCAGCCCACTGGGCAGCTCGTTGTTCACAAATGGAGGTAAGACTAATGGAAATTTCCCTCTCAAACTCTTGGCTATTTTACCTTCAAGAAGACTGCTTCAAAAGCGGGATGGGACTGCGCATGGGTACTGCATCTGGGAATATCACAACTAAAAGGGCTAAGGAATTTTAGAAGCTTCTCTTTAGTAGATTAATTTTGCCACATTCTAAGTAAGGCAAACAGTGAAAAATTGCTTGCTAACAAACTCAAGCATGTAGCTAACCTTGCATTTGTAGCAAGGAACTATTTTTATTTTCAATCTCAAGAGCAGAGTTTGGATGTCTAATGGATGTTTTAAGCACCAAATGGAAGAATCAATGTGTGAATGTTTTGTTATTTTTTATGCTGAAGAGCTTCTCTGTTAACTTTCAAATTTTCGTCTCAAATGTAGGTTGGCATAGCTGGCCAGAGATCCCAGGATACTATAGGTACAACTCCTAACCTAACTATATGTCTTTCACATTAACTCATAATTCCTCATTCTACCAAAACCAAGAAAGAATCTGAGCAGATTATAAATAGAGGCTATGCATACAATGGTCAAACCAAGATCAGGGCCATCGCTATATATTTCTGTTGCAATTTTCTGTGGGGTTTGCCTTGATCACTTGAGCTACTACAATATTTGCAATCTTCACATTCATCAAATGTCTTCTTTGCCACATCAAAGCCACATGAGACTATATGAACTACATTCCGGTTACTCATGGGTTCACCATGTTAAATTTTGAGCTTGATTTATATGTAGATAAATTCTTAACTTCTTTTTCAACACTTTAGAAATTTCAATCCACAATACTGAATAAACTGAATAAGAGCAGCGTAAAAAATAAAGATCATACAAGGGCACAAAGATTTACCCTGGGGAAACCCAATGAGGGAGAAAACCCCAGCAAAAGATCTTTCTCTTTATTAATGAATAAGCTTGCAGGTACAAGAAAACCCCAATGGGGTGCTACAGTACAAAATTCATAAGAGAGAGAGGACGGCTAGAGACTTTTTGCTTGTGCTGTTAGTAGATCTGAAGAATAACTTGTAGATCTGAACTTTCCAAGGCTTATAAGACCTTTTTGAATGAAAACGCTTGAGCAATTACTGATAGAAACCCTTAGATCTGACTTGGCCGAATTTCTGCAGCCTTGTAACGAATTCTGCAGTCCTGTACTTTGTAGACTTGTTATTCCTGAATGAAGGCTCTTATTCAAAGGGCGTTATTTTGCATTCAATCCTTCTTGGATAGGGCTACTAGATGACACTTAACACCCTTCCAAAAATACTTCTAAAAACAGATCGAAACCTCCAAACTTCTACGCTGGTTCCTTAAGGCAGGTTGGGCCGAATCCTTCTATTTGTGCTAGATCTCTTTGCTGACTGAATATCTCCTTGAGCGTTCAATGTAGAATGATAGTAGAGAGCAAGAGGTTTCTATTGAGCCCTAGATCAAACCCAACAACCTCCTGAAACCCTTGCAACGAATTGATTTAGCGAGTCACTCAAACCCTAGATGAGTGCTTGAGAAGGCGGCTAGGTTTTTCTGTGTGTTGTGAATTAGCCTTCTTGCCCTTTTTTTAATTTTTTGCATGTGTTCAGATCTATTTCCATGTTGGGTTAAGTCATTCTTCTAGAAGATTCCCATCTTGGGTTAAGTCAACCTTCTAGAAGCCTTCTATTCTCTTGTTGGGTTAAGTCTGTAAATGTGTTGAAATTGCACACAATAGATCTAGCTAAACAATGATACACACATTTGCAGAGAGAAAAGGAGAAAGAAGAAGGAGAGAAAGAATGAAAGAATTCTCATTAACCGTTGTGAAAAATGAATAATTTACACATGATATACTCTGTATAACTCAATGAGTTCAACTTGAGGTGAACCAAGTCACCATAGTGGTGGTCTAGAGTGATCTGGACACACACAAGCAGTTACGAGAGTGAACTGCCACCTATTTTAGTCTCTCAGGCAGTTACAGGAGTGAACTGCCACCTATTTGAGTTAACTAGTCAACTAGTCTTCAGTTAACTATCTGAACAGAGAGTAGTGAGGAGTTAACTCGGGGAATCAAAGCTAATGCGTCACTCTGGTGATGATACCAAGGCAAGGTCGAATTAGCATGGTGATGATCCCAATGCAACATCTAAACTCAACTCAACTAGTCAAACTAAAGTGTCAACTGAAAGAGAATATTCTCTAGGTGGAATATTCTCCCCTAAAATATAGGAGACTAGATAATGACTAATTATGACTAATAAACAAATAAAAACCTTAGGAAAAAGAAATCCTAGGTGTGTGTGAAGTAACTCCAACACCTCCCCTGAACATCACTATGGTGAAAATAAAGATTGGGTCCCGGCAACGAGGCCATGTTAGGTACCCAAGTACAAAATATACACTGAAAATAAAGTGAGGAAAGAGGGAAAACCTCATGGGAAACCCCCCCCCTCAAGGTACAATGTATGTAAAAAGAAGAACTACAGTTGCTAGGCAGCTCTGTCCTTCACTCCAAGACAACCTCGTAGAGAATGGAATTTCTGCTCAGTGAAGGTCTTGGTGAAAATGTTTGTCGTCTGTTCTGCTGAAGGACAAAACTGTAAGTCGATGATCCCCTCGTGTACTAAGTCCCAGATGTAGTGCATGTGGATCTCAATGTGCTTCGTTTGTTGCCTCTAAACTGGATCTCTACAAAACTTCAGAGTGATCTGGTTGTCACACCAGATGATGATCGATCGATGAAACTGAATTCCCAACTCAGTGAGAAAATGTTGTAGCCACATAGCCTGAATGGTTATGTTAACTACCCCTCTGTACTCTGCCTCGACTGAAGATAGAGTAATGACAACTTGCTTCTTGCTCGACCAACAGATAGGCCCAGAACCAAGACTGAGTGAGTAACCAGATGTGGACTTGCGATCAATGTTATCGCCAGCCCAGTCGGAATCAGTAAAACCAATGAGATCTAATGTAGAGTTTGCTGCATAATGAATCCCAAAGGTGATGGTGCCCTGTACGTATCAAAGGATACGCTTTGCAACTTTCCAATGTAGCTCATGCGGCTTCTGCATGAACCTGGAAACTACGCCAACTGCATATGAGAGGTCTGGTTTGGAGTGTGTAAGATACAACAAGCTCCCCACTAGCTGTCTGTACAGTGTGCTGTCAACCAGTGGAGTCTCCCCGCCATCCTCAAGTTTGACTTCTGATAGGAAAGGAGCCGGAGCAGACTTGCAGTATGTCATGTGAAATCTCTCAAGGAGATCTCGTGCATACTTGGCTTGAGACAGTTTGATGCTTGATGCATCCTGATTGATCTCAAGTCCAAGGAAGAAGTGTAGCGGACCCATGTCCGTCATCAAAAACCTGTCATGAAGAATCCTCTTGACTGCAACAATCACTGAAGTCAAGCAACCAGTTATCAACAAATCATCGACATACAGAACTAAAAGTAGAAGTGAATCAACCATCCTGCGCATGTATACATTCGGGTCTGATTTACAATGTACAAAGTTCTGTGACAACAGGCAGGAGTCCATCTTGGCATACCATGCCCTCGGAGCCTACTTGAGGCCATAAAGTGACTTCTTCAGTTGATAGACCAAAGATGAGTCTTGCATAAATCCCTGGGGGTGCTCCATGTAGATCTCCTCAGAGATATCACCGTGAAGAAATGCATTCTTCACATCCATCTGATGGACTTCCCATCCCTTGACTGCCGCAATGGCAAGTGTCAATCGTATGGAATCCATCTTCGCTACTGGAGCGAAGGTCTCATCATAGTCAATACCATGAACCTGCTGAAAGCCTTTAGCGACAAGCCTGGCTTTGTATCTGCTAATCTGTCCATCCGTTGCGCTCTTGGTCCTGTAGACCCATCTGCATCTGACAAGTTTCCTCCCAGAAGGAAGGGGAACCAAATCCCAAGTCTGGTTCTTAAGGAGGGAGTTGTACTCCTCCTACATGGCAGATTCCCAAAAGGGATTTCTAGCAGCCTTGCCATAAGACTATGGATTTGAAGACTGAACCAAGAAAAGATGCCTGGAAGGCAATGGTTCAGTGGCAGTGAGTGCAACAGGAGGCTTCTCGAAATCAGATCGAGTCCTCCTGGTATCCGCTGGATCACCAACGAGATCCCCTACATCCTAAAGAGTAGTCTGTGCCCACTTGGGCCTCTGCTCTGGCTCTGCAACTGCATCTAGATGCTCTGACTCTACATCTGACTGTACTGACTCTGACTCTGAATCTGAATCCTCTGAGTCCTTTGAATCAGAACTCTCATCTGAAGAAGAGTCGGCATGTGCATGCTCATCATCTCGAATAGGTGGAAGAGTGAAGGTGTCTGCATCTGGCTGTTGAGGCACATGCGAGACACTTTCCTCGAATTGGACACTACTCTCAATGATGAGTCAGTCCGAGGAAAGATCAACAAGTTGATATCCCTTCACACCGTCAAGGTATCCAACAAAAATGCACTCAGTGCTTTGTGGATCAACTGCCTTCCTCTTTTCAGAGGGAATCCGGGCCCATGCACGTGAACCAAAAATGAGAAAGTGGGCCACTTCTGGTTAGAGGCTGCTCCAAGCCTCGTAGGGGGTCTTATCCTTGACAGATCTATGGGGAGATCTGTTTTGGATGTATGTTGCACAATTAAGTGCTTCGACCCATAGTCTCTGTGGTAGTGACTTTGCATGCAACATGCAAGATGCCATCTCCTTTAGAGATCTGTTTTTCCGCTCAGCAACTCCGTTTTGCTGCGGAATGTAGGGAACTGTATGCTGCAACTGAATCCCTGCCTCATGGCAAAGATTATGAATCTCATGATTCACATACTCTCCCCCGTTATTAGTTCATAGGACTTTGATCTTCTTTTCGGACTGTGTCTCAACCAAAGCTTTGAAATCTTTGAGGTGTTGAAAGACCTCGGATTTTTGCCTGAGAAAGTAAATCCAAGTAAAACATGAGAAATCATCAACAAAAATGAGAACAAACCTCGCTTTGCTGATCTATGGATGTGGAAAAGGACCCATAAGGTCACTGTGGATCATATCTAAAGGTGCGGAAGCTCGCTGAGACTTTCCCTTGTTGAATTTCTCTTGAGGGTGTTTTTCGAGAACACATCCCTCACATACTCCCTTGGAGAAATGGATGTCTGGTAGACCATCAACTAATATATGCTTGCTAATTTGTTGCATGTATCTGAAATTCAAATGTCCAAAGCTTTCGTGCCATATCCTACTACTTTCATCAACATGAGTAAGCAATAAAGCAGAATCAGGTTCAATGAATTCAGAAAATGTATACAATCTAGACTGATGATTTACCTCACCGGTAGCAACCCCGGAGTTGGTTTGCATGTCGTAGATGTCCATGGAATTTGGTGTGAAGATGACTTTCTTTCTGGTGCCGGAATTCGTCATCTGATACACAGAGAGAAGGTTGTCAGAAAGCTTGGGAACATGCATCACGTTCTCGAAGCTTCCGTTGGTGAGTTCAATCCTTCCTTTGTCGGTGACTTCGAAAGAAAAGTTATCCCCCATCAGAATAGGAGGACCTTTGCATGCATCCAAAAAAGAATAAACTGCTTTCGAGGCAGCCATGTGATGTGATGCTCCCGAGTCTACAATCCAAGCATCGAGAGAGGAGTTGATGGCAATCAAGGCATGGCTAGAATTGCCTTTCTTGGAATTCAGATCTTTTGGCTTCTTCTTCTTTGCACCCTCGGGGATGCGATCTCCAAGGTTGTTTTGTTGAAGTATCTGAGACATCAGATCTATTTGTTTTTGCATCCATGCAGATTTCGAATGGAATCCTTTGTGACAGTATGTGCATTTATCTCCTTTTCTTCCATTTTCTCCTTTGGATCTGGAGGCATCGGTGAAGGGTTTTGTGTACCCTTCCTTCTTCGTATGTGCATGATCTTTTTGCTTGTCTTTATCTTTAGATTTCTGATATTTGTGGCTGCCATCATGCATAGTGAGTGCATGCACCCTTGGGCCTTTGATTGCGCCCATGTTGATGAGCTTGGTTTGCTCTTGTGTCACGGATTCGATAAAGTCCTCAAGAGAAGGCATCTTCCAACTGGCTCAAGAGGTGAATCTGACAGTATGGAATGTGGATATGAATACAAAGAACTCAGGTCCAAGCTTGGAGAGAATGGTGAGAACCATTTGTTTCTCCTCCCCCGATTTATCAACCCCGCAAGCTTTGAGTTGCGATAGTAAATCCTTGAATTTTGTAAAGAAATCTTGGATATTGTCGAAGCTTTTTGGATCCAATGTGAGCACCTCCACCTCCAACATATGTCCCCTCATCTCATCCTGTTTTCCAAAGAGCCCTTCCAAGATTTTTCAGGCTTCATTGGGAGTCTTACAAGAAGATATGTGAAAAAGGAGATCGGGAGAAATAAGACTGCAAATTGTTTCGAGTGCCTCATCCATGCGATTTAAGTACTTGTATTTTTCTATGGATGATGTTGGTTATGTATCTGTATTCATGGTTAACCGATACAATCCTTTATATTGGAGATGTATGGCTATTTTTTCCTTTCATGAAAAATAGTTGTAAGGTGTAAGAATGAATTCTTTTTGGAATTCCATCTTTCCGCTATCTTCAATCTTTTGTACCTGCAAAAAATTTTGGTGTAGCTTTTGCTTAGTAGTCCGTCGGCTCTGATACCATGTAAATGTGTTGAACCTGCACAAAATATATCTAGCTAAACAATGATACACACATTTGCAAAGAGAAAAGGAGAAAGAAGAAGGAGAGAAAGAATGAAAGAATTCTCATTAACCGTTGTGAAAAATGGATAATTTACACATGATATACTCTGTATAACTCAATAAGTTCGACTTGAGGTGAACCAAGTCACCATAGTGGTAGCATAGAGTGATCTGGACACACACAAGCAGTTATGGGAGTGAACTGCCACCTATTTTAGTCTCTCAGGCAGTTACGAGAGTGAACTGCCACCTAGTTGAGTTAACTAGTTAACTAGTCTTCAGTTAACTGTTTGAACAAAGAGTAATGAGGAGTTAACTTAGGGAATCAAGGCTAATGCACCACTCTGGTGATGATATCAAGGCAAGGTCGAATTAGCATGGTGATGATCCCAATGTTGCATGGTGATGATCCCAATGTTGCATGGTGATGATCCTAGTGCAACATCTAAACTCAACTCAACTAGTCAAACTGAAGTGTCAACTGAAAGAGAATATTCTCCAGGTGGAATATTCTCCCCTAAAATATAAGAGACTGGATAATGACTAATTATGACTAATAAACAAATAAAAACCTTAGGAAAAAGAAATCCTAGGTGTGTGTGAAGTAACTCCAACAAAGTCAACCTTATCTTCTTGGGTCAAGTTTGGCTTTCTAGAACCTCCATTGAAGACTTAAGTTCATATTCCTAGTCATGGAGTTCGACCCCCTTCTTCTAATTGCTCATTGACATAATATAACATTATAACATTACAACTTAGGCTTTTATCCTTTTAATTATTCATTACACATTTAACCTTAGTCATTTAGACTAATTACAACATTAGCAAGCACATCTTATCCTTCTCTCATCTTACATGGTCCTCACCTACTCATAACTGCTTTATTACATTAATAAGAGGAAGATCTTTTCTACTCATGTGGTCATTTGTTTCTTTCACTTGCTAAAGTGTCTCTTAAGAGTGGCCAGCTCTTAGAGGATCACAACAAAGACCAAAAGGTCATCCCACATACCAGCCTAGCTCACAAGCCTTGTATGTTCGTCCTGACTCTTGCTAAAATCTACCTTGACTTTTTCACTTGGCTCTCAAGGTTTGTACCTTGACTTTTGTACTAGGCTCACAAGGTTTGTTCCTTCACCTTGACTTTTGCACTAGACTCACAAGGTTTATTTCTTCATCTTGACTTTTGCACTAGGCTCACAAGGTTTGTACATTTACCTTGACTTTTGCACTAGGCTCACAAGATTTATCCTAACATCTCCTTCGTCCCGACTCTTGTTTGGATCACAAGGTTTCTATGTTCACCTTGACTCTTGCCATCACCTTGACTCTGGCCATGATTCATAAGACTGGATGATTCTCCAAATCTTCCTGGCTAGCCTTAGGGTGGCCACTTAAGGCCTCTCATTGGAGAATAAATTTTGATGCTACTAATTTTAACACTCCCTCTCAACGAGGGAGTCATTCTCTGCAACTCCAAGCTTTCCCCTTAGGTGCACAAACTATTCCAATGGCAATGGCTTGGTGAGGATATCTTCCACCTGCTCATTTGTTACTATGTACTGTAGCTTGACTATCTTTCTTTGGACCATGTCTCTGATATAATGGTATCTCATGTCAATATGCTTTGACCTGTTGTGAAACACTGGATTCTCTATAAGCTTTAAACAACTTCGATTATCACAGTGTATAACTGTCGTCTCTAGCCTATCACCAAACAACCCATAAATCAATTTCTTGAGCCATATTGCATCCTTGTTGGCATCACTAGCCGCAATATACTCAGCCTCGGTTGTACTCTGTGCAATGGATCCCTGTTTCCTTCTTGACCATGAGATCATAGCAGATCCTAAACTGAAGCATTAACCTGAAGTACGTTTCCTGTCCACTGGGCTTCCAACCCAGTCAACATTTGTGTAACCATGCAGAAATATACCATCACTGGATGTATATCTTAAACCATAAGTAATGGTTCCTCAGAGATATCTCAAAACATGTTTAGTTTCCACCTAGTGTCTCTATCTCGGCTCAGCCATAAATTGGCTCAATGCACTGTCTGCATAACAAATATCAAGTCTGGTGTGAATCACATACATTAGTGATCTAATAAGCTACCTATACATGCTGGGATCCACCAGATCTGATCCCGTATTTGAATCATGCAACTTCCTTGGGGTTGTAATCATGGGAGTAGTCATGGATTTACATTCCATCATTCCAAACCTTTTCAACACATCAACTGTGTACTTTCCCTGTGCCAGAAAGATTTCACCTTGTATTTTCCAAACTTCCAAACCAAGGAAGAAATACATCAGGCCCAAGTCCTTCATTTCAAACTCTGAAATGAGCTCCCTCTTACACCAGGCTATAAGATCTTCATCTCCTATAAGGAATATGTAATCCACATAAAGGACAAGCATAATGGGCTGGTTCCTATCAAGTTTAAAGTATAGATTAGCATCAACATCACTTTTTTGAAAACCCAATCCCTTTAGAAGGCCATCAATTCTTTCATACCATACCATAGGATCTTGTTTAAGGTCATACAATTCTTTACTTAGTTTACATACATGAGAGTCCATGCTATGCATTACAAACCCTTCAGGTTGTTCCACGAAAACTTCTTGTTCCATTTTACCATTTAGAAATGTTGTCTTTACATCCATCTGATGTAATTTCCAACCAAGTACATAAGCCAAAGAAATGACAGTACGAATGGAAGTATACTTGGATACTGGGGAAAATATCTCATCATAGGCTATACCTTGTTTCTGTGAAAAACCTCTGGCAACAAATATGGCCTTATATTTTTCAACACTTCCATCAACCGCATGTTTTATCTTGTAAATCCCTTTGGAGGAGACTATTGATGTATTCTTTGGTTTGGGTACAATTTCCCAAACATTGTTCTTCATGATAGACCTGTATTCTTCTAGCATAGCATCTTTCCATACATGTAACCTGTCAGCTTCTTCAAATAAGGTAGGCTCATAATCACTAATGATGCTTACCAAAGCAACATAGCCACCAAACCTGTGTGGCCTTTTTCTTTCCTTGAAGGTCCCTTTAGGGGTTGCAATATTTTCTGCTTCGTGCATTGTTTCTTTGAACCATAATGGTTTTCTCTTGGCAGGCTGTTCTTCAAGAGACCTTTCCAAAGTCTCAACAGACTCTAAAGGCTCATCATTTGGACCTTCATGAAATTCCTCCCTCTGACTGTCTGAATCATAATTATTAGATGAAGGAGAAGCTGGATGTTCAATTTCGGTTTCTTGCTAAAGTTCTCTAGACTTCCTAAGAGCGGCGTCTTCATGAAAGGTAACATCTCAGCTTACTTCTATCGGTATTTGTCGTGGAATATAGATCCTATAAGCTTTAGAGCTTTCACTATATCCTACAAAGGTCCCTTTCTTTCCAAAGGGTTCCATTTTAGTTGTCTTTTCCTTAGGAACATGAATGTAAACCAGGCAGCCGGAAATCCTAAGGTGCCCTAATTATGGTTTTATCCTTGTAAATGCTTCTTCAGGTGTTTTATCCTTTAGTATTGCATGATGACACTTGTTATGCACATATACTGTAGTAGTTGTAGCTTCTGCCCAAAGGGAGTTGGGTAAGTCTTGGTCAAACACCAAATCTTTTGCTGCTTCACAGATAGTCCAATTCTTTCTCTCAGCAACACCGTTTTGCTGAGGATTATAGGGCACTGTCAACTGCCTTTTGATTCCTATTTCCTTTCATAAATATTCAAATTGGTGTGATTCAAATTCTCCCCCATTGTCAGTTCTTAGAACCTTGATTTGTTTTCTTGTCTGGTTCTCTATGAATGCCTTAAATTCCTTAAACTTCTCAAAAGTATCTTTTTTAGCTTTAAGGAAGTAAATCCAACATTTTCTAGAATAATCATAAATGAATATCACATAATACAAAAAACTGCTAAGAGAACGAGATGACATGGGTCTACAAACATCATAATGCACAAGATTTAGTATTCCTTTGGCTCTACTATCACTGCTAGAAAATGACTTTTTTTGTATTTTTCCCAAGTAAACAACCTTTGCAAACTTCATCTTTATTAGCAGAAATAGAAGGCATACCACTTACTATTGTCTGAAGATCTAGAATCACTTTGTAGTGCAAGCGTCTGAACCTCCTATGCCATAACTTGTTGGAGCAAGATGTATCATGAGCAAGTAACTGCAAAAATTGTCATGTCACTATATATAATCTACCTCTTTGAACCCCAATAGGCTCGGTTGAATTCAACTGGCTACCCTTAGCCCATAGTAGCACTTTTCTCTCCATAAAGGATACCCAATAACCCTTGTCCTTAATAGTTGCAACCGATAGAATATTTTTCCTCAATCCAGGCACATATAGGACTTCATCAATGTGAAGTATAGATCCAGATTCTCGCTGGAAGGAGATGGAACCCACTCCTTCAATCTTGTATCTTTTTTCATCCCCAAGCTCCACTTGATCTGAGAAAGTCCTCTTCCTAAAGTTAGAGATGATGTTCTTATAACCTGTCATATGTTTTGATGCTCCACTGTCAACTAGCCAAGTGTTAGGTCTTGTAATCATTGTACTAAACAATGTTGATACCAAGAAATACTCTTTCTTCTTCTCCTTTTCACTAGGAGACCCCTTTTGTCTCTTCTTTGATTCTTCATCCTCAGTAGTGGAAGCATGATGCTTCCCTTTCATATGACTCCCTTTCTTATTGGACCAACAATCCTTTGCAAAATGTTCCATTTTGTTGCAATTATAACACTTTACTCTAGAAATATCAAAGCCCTTACCTTTAAATTGGTGTTTTCCTTTTTCTGGAAATTCTTTTGGAAGGTAGATTTTCTTCTTCCCTTGAATTTGGTGGCCAATGCAATGTGCTCTTCCTTGGGAGGCTCATTCCTGATAGCCATGTGACTTTATTCCTACAGACAGTCATGCCACAACCTATCAAAGGTAGGCTGGATCTTCCTACCACTTACGTTGGATAGAAAGGTTTCCCAAGATGAAGGGAGTCCATCAAAAACAACCTACACCAGATCATCATCATCCATTGTAAAACCTATAACTAGTAACTGATCTCGATTTTGTGCTATCCTTGAACGGAAAGAGGCAATTGATTCTCCCTTCTCCATCTTTAGATATTTAAGTTTGTTCTTTAGGGTTCTCTTTTGGCTAGGAGCCTTCTTCTCATAAATATTTATGAGAGTGTCCATACATTCCTTGGCTATCATGAGGGAGGTAATCACAGGCATAATATTGTATTTGACAGAGTCAAATATAATATGCTTTGCCTTGGCCTGATTCCTTCTGAAGGCTTCTCTCCCTACATTAGATGTTGGCTCCTCTACCACATAAGTCACATACTAATCCAATTCGTGTTCTTGTAAAATATTCATGACCCTGAGCTTCCAAACATTAAAGTTTGAAGCTCCCTCTAATCTGTCCTCGACCCTGACTAAGATAGAAGAGGATGCCATTTTTATGGATCTGATTTACACTAGACTAGATCAAGATCTTCTCCTCGATATGTGTAGGCTCAAATGTTGCAACAACGAGCTCCTTACACCCAAAACTATGATACCATGTTAAATTTTGAGCTTGATTTATATGTAGATGAACTTTTAGCTTCTTTTTCAACACTTTATAAATTTCAATCCACAATACTGAATAAATTAAATAAGAGCAATGTAAAAAATAAAGATCATACAAGGACACAAATATTTACCCTGGGAAACCCAATGAGGGAGAAAACCCCAACAAAAGATCTTCCTCTTTATTAATGAATAAGCTTGCAAGTACAAAAAAACCCCAATTGGGTGCTACAATACAAAATTCATAAGAGAGAGGATGGCTAGAGACCTTTTTCTTGTGCTACTAGTAGATCTAAAGAATAACTAGTAGATATGAACTTTCCAAGGCTTATAAGACCTTCCCGAATGAAAACGTTTGAGCAATTACTGATATAAACCCTTAGATCTGGCTTGGCCGAATTTCTGCAGCCTTGTAACAAATTCTGCAGTCATATACTTTGTAGGCTTGTTATTCCTGAATGAAGGCTCTAATTCAAAGGGCGTTCTTTTGCATTCAATCCTTTTTGGATAGGGCTACTAGATGACACTTAACACCCTTCCAAGAATTCTTCCAAAAACATATCAAAACCTTCAAACTTCTA
>ML790125.1:452734-468104 GCA_009831015.1 Picea engelmannii | reverse complement strand
ATATATATATATATATATATATATATGTGGAAGCCACCATTTTTAGTTGGACCGTAAACTTGGAAAATCTCAACCCCACCCCCATGAAAATGATACAAGGGAGGAGCATGCCTGGCAGGATTTGAACCTGGGTCTTCATCACAATAACCACTCCAAGTTTCCACTAAATCACACCCCAACTGATATCTATCTATATATATAAGAAGGAAAAAACCTACAATACTTAGCGCTACCAGCCTAGCGTCTATTGATACAATCTTAGGACTCAGATGGGCAACTACATCATTGTGTGAAAACAAAAATTGGCCACTTGAAATAAAATGCAAGCGGTCCATCAGGGGGTAGACTTCCACTTTTACCAGATGCCTCTGGATCTTGCATTGTTATCATGTTTTATTTTTTTCAAATAAGATGAACTCTTAGCCAATCATAAGCAATTTAATCATATTCTAGGACCAAAACTTGGTTTAAGCCTAGATAGTATCTGGAAGAAAGACAATATCCCTTATTGTCGTCGCTAAGGTTATATTAGTGGAGTCACGTGCTTTCAATTAACATCTAGTCATAGTCCCATACATGAGACAAAATATTACCCCTTGTTGCAATTTAACCTCATACCTAGGTTAAAATCAATATGTGTGTGTAACATCCCCATTTTTAATCCCCGGTTTAGTGACACATAATGTAAATATGATATATGGCCACGGGCCCAACAATGTAATATGTAAATGATGTATATTGAAAATAATAAATAAAATGTATTGTCGGCTGCAGAAGGACGTGAACAAAGAGATGGGGTCTAAGTTTCCACAAGAGAGGGGGGTCCAAGGGTGAATTATCCATGCCTATTTAACCCAAATGATTTTTCTAAATTATTTTACTATGAACCTTTTATTTCCTTTTTGAGTGTTCCAAAGCCCAATCATTGAATACATGTAAGAGGGTTTGTGTGTAAAGTCACCTCACATAGTTATTGGAAGCATGGGTCTGAGTATAATCAACCTTGGGAATTGGGAGAGTCAATATGCATGGGAGAAAATTAATTTCTTATGGAAAAAGAGAGTATTTTTTTATAGCGAGGAAAAAAAGGAAGGAAAATGGGTGTGGAGTGTTGGAAGATAGCAGACAACCATAGTGGGTTTAATGTACATCTCTTGAAGTTGATAATTGCATGAAGAATCATATTATTAGGCTTGCGAGTGAGATTTATGTATAAGAATTTCCAAGTGAGAAAGAGAGTTTTTGTTGTTATACTTCCTCTTATAACTATAATTCTCGGAGTCCCCAACACAAAGATTTCCTATCTAACCTTTGTTAAAGTCTTGGAGGGAAGTGGGATAGCCTAAGGAACTGTGTGGTAGAGAAGGGGATCACATTCCTTGGGTTGTAGGTTGAGGGGAAAGAGAGATGGTGAATTGGAATGGTTGTAGGAATTTAGTTGTTGTGAGTGAACAATAGACACCTTTATGGGACACCTTTTCTTGTGGATTCCTAGCCCCAACTCGTGGGTGACTTGTTGTTGAGAACTGAAGCAACAAGTCTATGGTTGGGTGGAATGCCCATCCTCTGCAGTGGGTCACATATTTTGAAAGATAAGTGTTCATTTTCACTATGTTTAATTTTGTTGAATACTTGTTGATCTACATTCGTTGATCAACGTTAGTGTATATAGATCCATTCCTTTTTTTTTTCTCATTTCACATTTCTTGTATATTCTATATTTAACCATTTTCCCCTTTTAAATGCAGGTTGCAGGTCATACTACCATCAAGTTCGTAGGTCCAAAAACTTGCGGATCCGCAAGTCTATACTTAGTCACTTTTCATTTTTAATGATCTTGACACTTAGCCATTTTTTGTTGTTGCATGAGTCTCATTGCGGAAGACCAACCCACTCCTAACCCCACAAATACATGTTTCCCACAACTCGAAACACTCAAAACGACCCCTTCTATTTCATGCATAATCCATCACTTACCTTTTTCATACTTATTCAATTTATTGAATGCAGATGTGAGACACCTCTTCATTCCATTTTCCTTTTTCCCTAGTCCCACAACCTGCAATCCTCCATCCTCCAAAATGACTAGCTCACTTCTGCAACCCGCAAAACCAAATTTTCTTATACTTATCTTATTTCATTAATGTGGATGTGAAAGTCCCTCTGACTTCTCTTTTCCTTCTCCATACTCACATTACCGCATCATGTAATCCTGCATTCTTCATATTTCACTTTGCACTCCTGACTTCACACCTCCATACTTAACCATTTTTCATGTTTCCTGAAATCATATCGCCATTTCCGATGGAATTTACTTCCCCACCACCATGTCAGTCACCACTTGTGTGAATTTGATATCGTTATTAAATGGCGTGGATTTCATAAAAGCTTTGCAATAAATCCAAAATCGAACCGTGCAAACTAGCAATTTTGAAATAAGAGCTACAATAGTTGATAATCAAGTAAATATGTGGAAAAATAAATAAAGAATTAAATTCCATGTTATAAAAATATTATATCGATAGGAGCACCACCTATTTTTAAAAAGGAAATCAATGTAAATACATAAGGAAAGACTTGTATAGCATTGACACTTTCAACACCCTTGGATGTGAAGACCACTAATTCTAGTGGTTATAGGCATATAAGTGGTATTTGTCTCTTCTCCATGTAGAGAAGGAATTAAACAAAGTATATATTTCAGACATTGCATTGGTTGGGTGTTTACCTAAGGTAGTAGACTTTAAAGAACTGGTACTTGGCGTGTCAATAAGTTTGACACAGAGCGAAGAATAATTCAAATACAAGGGAAGCCTCCAATTTATTTGTCCCCTTTAGTATTTAGGAGGATGTTGGGACTTACAGACCCCACTATGATTTTTAGGAATGCATAGGTGGACAAGTTTTCAAAGAACATGGAGGAGGAGTAGAGATTCTCAAAAGTTATCTCACCATCCTGAGATTTGACATCAATTCCAATAAGGTCGAGGTAAGTGCTCTGAATTATCCATATAGAGAGTTTGCTTGGGTTTTCTCTAGAATAATTGGACTAGAGTACACAAGATCCATGCCAAAATACATTGTGTACCTTCTCCACCATACTATTCGCGAAAACGCCATGATCAACTGGGCTCGCATCATCTCAAACAAGATTTTGTTTCAGTCGGAGGGCCTAAGAAAAAATAAAAAATTCTACATGACATTGTATTTGGTCTTTGTTATTGTTTACTGTCACATATTTGAGGACTTTCCTAGAGCAAGAAATGTTGATTCTAAGAAGGAACCAACTATTTTCTGGTATCCAATTTTATGGAGGCATAAAGCCCCATATAATTTTTACGTAGTCCAAAATGGTTTTTTTTTTCTGCATTGAAGAAAATGATTCATGGTCCTACCATGTCAAAGTTGTCACCATAAGCTGTATCCTTCCTCGTCGAGAAAGGATTTTTTGAAACTTTGGAGTAATTTAGTCTTTTGATATTGTTTGGGTTTTAGGGGAAACCTTTGTTATTACCATTCTGTGTCTGATTGAATTTTCATCATTGAAGTGTGTAGTGAGTATAAGTACTAGGTACATTTTTTCAATTAGAAAATAAATAAACAATTTATTCCATTGCCATGGAGGGTTGGAGAGATAGTTTTCATACATATCTCTCATTTAGATAAATTTTTTATTTAATTGGATCAACTCAGTTTGAAGGAAGCCCAAGCCATCAAGTGTTTTGATCCCCAAAGATTCATTTTCTGCGCACATGTCTCCAGTTAGGTATTCTTCGTATTTCAGTAAGTCAAACCAATTCAAATAAGGAGGGGGAGATAACTAGAACCTCCTTGAGGCCTCTGTTGAAGAAACCCTAAACAATATTGAAGAATTAGCAAGCACTAATGAATTCTACAAGTAGAGAGGCAGATAGGAAACCAATAAGAACCCCAATTCACCAAATGTATCCCCAAAAGGTACTTCAATAAAAAATAAACCTCAAATTAGTGGTATGGAGCAAAGAAGGTCATCTGTCGGAAATTCAGACAACGGTGGAGACAAGAACCCTACTAAGAAAACATGGAAAAACATCATAATATTCATACTTCCATAAAAATAGAAAGAGAAACTCAAAAAGGGGGACAAGACATACCTGAAATTGAAGAAAGACCCAAAGCCATGAGAGTAGATAATGTAATAGAGGAACCCATATGGCTGGAGCAGAGATTGATGGAAACCAAGGTGATTGTTGAAGAAATGGCTTTGCAAGAGCCAAAAATATTTGAAGAGGAGTTTGTTACATTACACCACACCACCTACCACAAAATTTATAAAAAACTGTTATTGAAAAAGTAAACATGAAAAATAAAAAAGTTGTAGAGAAATGGAAGTCAAATCGATTTTCATGGGGTTGCACCCTCGAAAATTGGGCAATTTCATGATGCAACCAAATAAGCATTGAAAGAGTCCATTTTTGACATAGAAAAGAAAAATTGTTTTTAAAAGAGAGAATAAAGGAATTAGGGAAATATATGATTCCAAAACCTCTATTTGTTGAGCCTATCACTTCAATACAATCAATACTCAATCTTGAAGATGTCCTAGAGACCAGTTCAAGATTAAATGGTTCATCTAGTTTACTAATGGCTGTAAGGAAATACATTAGAGATGGTATCAAGAAAATAATAGACTTGATTCTTGAAATTTGAGAATTAGCATAGAGCTCAACCACTTTCTCAACAAGGGTTTTGCACTTTAAGGAGTATCTCCAAAAATATTTAGAAAATGATGAAATATTCTATAAAGAAACAATGGGAACATTTGCAATGAAGGTTTTAAGTTTGAGTGAGACAAATAGAGGAGAACACAACCTTCCCTCCAAGGTTTGCATGAAACATTAATGCTTGTTAGCTAAAAATAATCAAGTGCTTAAGAGAGTTGTTCACTGAGTGTGATACTATTAACATTAAAATGGCTGACATATTTTTAAAACTTGTTGATTTGACCAAAGAATTAGATGGCCCACATTTAATAATGGATACAATACTTTTGTCAAAGGAGAAACAATTAGAACAATTGGAAGCATTAAAATTTGCATGGGCTAATGAATTTAGTGATTTAGTTGAATTGTTCAAAGAAGAAATAGAAAGGTGGTTTTTCCATTATGTAAATAAGAACAAAGAAACTGAAGACATGCTCCACTAATTAAGAATTGATTTGAGATAATTAGAGAATGAGTTATTTGAAACTAAGACCAAGCATGAAATAATGGTCGCTCCAATGTGGGAGTATATATAACAATGGTTAGCAAAGGCCTTAGTTAAGATAACAAAGGGGTGCAATCATTCCATCATTAATGCATCGGATCCCATCAGAACTCTACAGTTAAGTGTGCTTGGGATAGAGTAGTACTGGGATGGGTGACCTCCCAGTAATTCCTAGTGTTGCACTCTCCTCCATTTTAAGGAGAAGCTCTGCTAGGGTTCTCTAGAGACTCTAGTTTTCAGCTTCGCGTGGACCCAACCCCATGTGCCCTCGCATGGGCCAAATATGGCCCCATCTAAGGAGGGAGATCCCCTCTCAGGCTCTTTGTCTTCGGATCTTCATGCCTTTCAGGCCTTGATATCCTCCTATGCAAAGGTCCATAAGGAAGCTCCCTCCAGATTTGTAAAAAAAATGGAAGAGATCCCTAAGGTGGCCATGCACTCTTCTTCGACTCACTTACTAAATATTAGACTGGAAGAAAACAGGTTGATAGTGTAGTTCAAGGGGCTATGTCCCTCCCCCAAAGCCATGCATCACTGGCTAGAACTGAACTAGCGAAAACTGATCCAGTGATAGATGTTTGCGGCCTTTTGTGGTAAGGGTTTCTTTTCCTTTCTATTTTGAAAAAAAAGAAGACATGGATCTGATTTTCCGAAGCGGACCTAATTTCATGAGGGCAAGAGGAATGTATCTCAATAAATGGACCCCAGAATTCAACCCATAAAAAAATATCCCTTCAACAGTCCCTGCCTAGGTAAGGCTTTCATTCCTCCCTCTACATTGTTGGAATGATGAAACCATAAGAAAAATAAGCAAATCACTGGGGAAATACATCGATCATGCTGAACCATGAGAAGTGATTCAAGCTTGTGCCAAACTTTTTGTGGAAGTGGATCTGGAAAAAGGTCTCCCATAAGAAATCCAGTTGACTCTGGATAACTAGTCTTATGTTTAACAAGTCGATTATGAGAAAATACCATTCAAATGCAAAGCTTGTCATGAATATGGTCATTTTGCAAAAATATGCCCACAAGATAAAGAACCCTAGGAGAAATATCCAAAATGAGACCAATGGAAACAACCAAAAAGGAAAAAAACTACCGGGAAAACAACCATGAATCCCCCACAAGGGCAAGGTGAAAAAACCACAGGCTCGAGAGAAAGACCCCCAAGCTCCCCCCAGAAAGGAGAATCAAGTCACAAAAGGTATGACAGACTTCCAACAAAATATAACATGGAAGATGTTAGGGAACTTCGGGAATAAAATGGAAGAAAGAGACAAGAAGAAACATAAGAGGAAATCAGAAAAGGAAAAGAAAAAGAAATCCTGGTAACAAGTGGGGAAACCACAAAAAAATATATTCCAAACCCCCCTCCAGAGATCCCTGTTTTTCTTAGAAGAAGATAGACAAGAAACTTTTGACAGTGATACAGACCTAGAGGTCACCCAACTAGCTACAATGAAAAAGTAGGAAGAAAATCCCATAGAAATAAGAGAAAATCGACTACATACAAAGAGAAGGAATTAGGCATCCAAAAAACTATAGAGGAAGCACTAAGAAAAGAGGGTAAATCAGGAAAGAATAAATCATCCCATCATAAGGGAGTAACATCTCATCCCTCTAAAGGGAGGCCCCCAAAACCCTCTGATAAATGATGAAAGTTGTCTCCTAGAACTGTAGAGGACTAGGGAGAGGGGATTAAAAAGAAGAAGTTTGAATGTTAATAAAAACACAAAATCCTTCAATCTTTCTAATCCAAGAGAAAAAAAAATGAGGGACCTAGAAACCCTCCAAGAAATGCAAAAAAAATGGAAAAATGGGGAAGGAAAATAAATCAGTTCCAGAGGAGCCTTGGGAGGAATCGATACAATTTGGAACACGAACGAATTCAACATACAGGAGAAAATACAGTCCTAGTTTTGTATGATGGTATCTCTAGCTAAGAAATCCACAAGTATGATCTATTCAATTATCAATCTCTATATGCCAAATAATTACTTGGAAAAAGTTGAGTGCTGGCGATCCCTTTAGGATCTAGCCAATGACAATAACCCCCAAAATTTGACTATAGTTGGGGACTTCAATACCACAAGAGGATTAAAAGAAAATTGAGGGGGATCCATAGTGAGGGACCAATTCAGGGAAAAAATGGAATATCTAATCTCGGATTGGACCTCTTCAATGTTTCCCCCTCCAAAGGTATGTATACATGGAACAATATAAGAGCAGGGCCAGGTCACATTGCGACCAGGCTTGATCGGTTCTTAATAAGAAACTCTTTTCTTACTCATCCAAATAAATCCTCTTCTTTGATCCTCCCGTGGGTAGGATTGGATCATCGACCTATTTCTTTAGCATTTGAATCACAAAAAAACTAGCGCCCTATCCCCTTCAGATTCAATTCCCTTTGGATGGATCGACCATACTTTTTTTCCTCCATTTTGCAAGCTTGGAACCAATGGATCATCGACTCCCCAATCTACATTTGGGAGCAGAAGTTGAAGCTGGTGAAAGGAATTCTCAAAACTTGGGCAAAAACTTCTTCGAACCCGACCCAAACCAAGATTAAATAAAAAAAGATTCAGCTAGAAAAGATTCAAGGTGAAATGGAGACAAAAGAAGTCCAACAAAGCCATATAATGTATGAAAAAAAGATACATAAAGAGTATATTCAAGCACTAAAATAAGAAGAAATCATCTACATATTAAAGTCCAGAAGCCTATGGTTGAAATAATGTGACCAAAATACCTCCTTCTTCCACAGGAAATCAAAAGCCAGACTTTGGACAAATCAAATCTCAGAAATTAAAAATCCGTAGGGAGAAACCATAAAGGAGTTAAACCAAATCAAGCAACAAACCTCCAATCACTTCCTCAAGCTTTATACTTCAGATAGAAGATCAGATGAAGTCCCCTCTGATTCTCTCCTCATCCATATCCCAAGAAAAATTTCGGATGAAGACAACCTCAAACTCAACCGACAAATTGAAGAAACAAAAATCCTAAAAAAAATCAATCAATTCAACGAGGATAAAGCTCCAGGGCTGAATGGATTCACTCCCCATTTCTATAAAATATCCTGGCACATAATCAAGAAATATTTCATTAGAATGATAATATACGTGCATAAATAATAAAAAAATGGGAGGAGCCACCAACTCCTCCTTTTTAGCACTCATTCTGAAAGAACATGGAGCATCCACCCTAGATAGATTTATACCTATCTCTCTTTGAAATATATCTTATAAAATCATGTCCAAAACCATTGCTAACAGGTTGAATCCTTTTCTTAGATCTCTAATTCTCCCCAATCAAGGAGGATTTGTGGCAGGTAGGCAAATTTGGGACAGCTTCATCCTAGTGCAAAAATAAATCCACTCCAACAATTCTTGGGGGGAATTAGATATGGCAATTAAATTGGATATGGAAAATGTGTTTGATAGAGTAGAACATGAATTCCTTTTCAAAGTAACGCACAAATTTGGGTTTAATCAAGAGTTTTTATCCTGGACCAGAGCCTATATTGCTTCCCCTTGGATCACCCCTATTTTAAATGGATGACCAACCCCCTTCTTTAGAACCTCCATAGGACTAATACAGGATTGCCTGCTTTCCCCTCTCCTGTATTTTATCATGGAAGAATCTCTCAATTGAATACTAGAATGGGAATGTACCAATGGAACAATCCCATGAATCAAAATAGCTCAGGGTGTAAAACATATCAATCACTCACAATTCATAGATGATACATCCTCTTGAGTGAAGCTTCAAAAATCATGGCAAGAAGAATAAAACAAGTCCTGGACACCTTCCTCTCAACTTCGGGTGGGCTCTTGAACAAGGCTAAATGTCTAATATACATGTGGAATGTTTAATATAATAACATATTAGGTATTTCTCAAATTCTAGGCTTTGGCATCTCAAGTGATTGGAAAATTTTTAAATAGCTCGACCTCCCTCTATGATTAAAATCGCTACCTTGCGAGTACTGGCACCTCAACCTCCAAAAATTCAGGGATAAGATGGAGTGTTGGGGGTCAAAGTGGCTCAACCCATCTAGGAGGGTGGTCCTGATAAAATTAGTACTATCCTCCCTCCCCTCTTTCAATTCTCCTCCCTCTTGGCCCCAAAGGGAGCCATGAAATACATGTCCCAGATCATCTGCAAATTTCTGTGGCAAGGGGGAAAATCCAATTTCAAAAAATTTCATCTAGTGAATTGGAATATAGTATCCTCACCCCAAAAAAGTGGGGGACTGGGAATCAGAGATCCTGAAGTGACAAATATAGCTATGGGAGCCAAGCTTCTCTGGAGGATAGTCCCGGGAAGAAACAAATGGTGGAAAACAAGCATAACAAAAAAATACAGGTTGGGGGGCAGAAAACGATGCATGGACACTATGCCTGACTCCCAACCCGGATCACAAATCTAGAAACTCATAAGAGCCTCAATCCCTTTCTTTAAAGAGCACCTCTCTTGGATCCCTGGAAATGGAAAATCGATCAGTTTGTGGAAATACTCGATCTTAGGAACTGACATCACCTCTCAAGGTGAAGAGATTGGGGACCTGAAAACATGGTTGAGTTCAAAACAAAAACTCACTCTCTTCGATATATCAATATGGAATGAAGATGGAAGCTTGAAGGCATGGAGCCTAGGAGACGCCCCCGTTCACATGAATAATCAATCCCAAGTGTTGATTTCCATTCTTAAAGGACCAACTCCTATACTCAAAGACAGTCTAGACAACCGAGGTTGGGGAACAGATGGGTATACAGTTAAAGAAGGTTACAAAATTCTCCTCTCTTCTTCAAGGTTGCTCCAGTCCTCAACAAAATGGATAAACATTTGGAGTTAATATGCACTTCCCAAAATTAATATCTTCATTTGGTCCCTAGCTCATGGAAAAATAATAACGAGACAAAACCTGATGAAACGAGGTTTCCACGACCCTTTCAACTATCCTCTATGCCAAAGAAATCAAGACACTATTCAACACCTCTTCTGGGATTGGTCCTTCTCGAAAAAAATTTGGAATTTTTCCTACAGATAACTGAATCATCAAATAAGGTGGCTTTTGTATTTAAGTCCCTACTTAGGAAACTGGGAAAAATACTACCAAGGCACCTTTTGTGGAAAACCAATCTTTAAAAGGTTGTGGAGGTCTCTCCCCAAATATATCTACTGGCAGATATGGATAGCACAAAATAAACAATTTTTCTAGGGAAAAAGATCACATCCCCAAAGTGTCACTAGCAAGGAAAAAATGCAACTTTCAAAGGTTATGAACACTAAATTTCTGAGCATAGGAGATCCGACCAACTAGAATATCCGAGAGAAGGATTGTATCACAAGCTTCAACCTCCAATTTGCTAAGAATTCTCACTCATTGCAAAGATTGCGCTGGCAACTTCATACTATCCATAGCAAAGATCATTGGATCCAAAAACATTCAAATCACACACTCTGTTTTGATGGTGCATCAAAGGGAAACCCATGGGAGGTAGGTGCAGTGGGGGTGCTCTACGAATCCAGAGGAAAAAGAATTTTGAACTACTGCTGGAATCTCGAGAAAACCAACAATAAAGCAGAGGCGTATGCACTTATTAAAGGGCTCCAACTAGCAAAGCAACGACAAATCCACATCTTAAATATAGTAGGAAACTCAAACACAATCATAAGGATGATGATCCAGGGATCCGAGACAAAACATTTGAGCCTAAAAAGGAATATAGACATAATTCGTGTAATCACAAGGACCTTAAACACAAACTTCTTACACGTTTTGAGAGAAAATAATATGAAAGCGGACAAAATGGAGAACGACGCCATAGGGAGACCTCCTGGAACCTTACGGGTGGAGGGTAAAGAAGGCCTAGGTTCCCTATTATAATTCTTCTACATATGATTAGGATCCATCGTGCAAAGGCCAAATGAGTGTACACTTGGAGCTCTAACGTGAGTCGTGAAAGGTGGAGGAAGTAACTAGCAAGTGAAAAGATAGGGCCTCATCAACTAAGAAAAAATTGTGTTAATGCGATCTAGTACGACGATCCCATTATGACATGTTTTTTTTTTCTTATCCATTCAACTAATTTCGTGGGTAATCGAAGGTCGAAGGTGTTAGCACATATAATTTTAGTCCAACAGTATCCTTGAAGTGCACCATTGATTTTGAATTTGGCATTACGAACTGGTTGAAGAGGAGTGTTGGGGGTTGGTCAGATTGAAAAAATATCTATTTACATTCAAAGACATCAAAATCAAGCCCAAAGTAACCAGACACTCCATAAGTTTTTTCATACCATTTTAAAGGCTCAGAGAAGGGTTTTTGATGTTTTATCATTGGCGTTGCGAACTGGTTAAAGAGGAGACTTGGAGGTTTGACTACTTGTATACACCCTTCGGAAATTTCAAAGATACCAGCATCAAAATCAGGAGAAGAAGGTACTCCATGAGGGTTTTAATCTTGTTTGAAGGTTGATAAAGTGGTTTTGGATGTTTTTTCCTTTTGGCACCGTGAACTAGCAGACAGGGGTGTTGGGAACTCATTTCCTGTAGTATCTACTTCTAAACATTTGATCATAAATCCAAAATGGTGATGTGGGTTTTTCTGAAATGTTTTGTGGAGGAGAATGATAATGTCATTGACTTTCTAACCAAATTTCAGCCTAACCCAATTTGTAATTCGAGAGATATAATTAAAACACCTATGTGCTTCAAACTTGCGCTGCAAACTCTCTATTTTGCATAGTTGTTGGATATTCTCCTTGTTTGGAAGTTGCCCCATGTAAAGGAAGGGTTAGAATGGTCTCCTAGGAGTTATTTGGACATGAGGGACATGTGTTCCATATCCATATCAATTAGGATGACTTGTTTCAAAAGGAATTTATCATCATAGACAAAATCCCTCAAAAATAGGAATTTGTTAGGCTTTTGTTGGAATCTTTTGTAACAAGACTTTTAAATGGAGGAGGATCCTATGTAACTCCTTGGTTTCGACCTCCTTAGTGTAGATAGATATTATTCACTATAAATGAAATGGATTTTGATGATAAAAGGGCTGGATTCATGATCTAAGAGAGGAGAGAGCTGGAGGAGCAATTTAGCTTCTCATTTGTAAGCCTAAGGGCATGTTTGTAATGACATTGTCTTCCAGTAAATATTCATGAGAGTTGTTATTAGATTGTATTCTATGTTTTTCCATTTATTTTTTATCTTCTTGCTTGAAAATATTTTAGGTTTTGAGTATCATATATGCCATTGATTGATGGATTCATGAACAACAAAGGATCTGTTGTAGCTTGCCCATTATATCATTGTTCACCGTTTAAGAAAATCTTTATCTGTTGTAGAAATGATCCTTGTATAATGGATGTTCTTCATTTTTTCATATTCAATATGCTTCTACTCATCATTATAAATCCATTTTGTCTAATATACAGTTTGATTTCCTTTGATCTGTAGGATGTTATGACTCCATGCCCAATGGAATGCCTCTATAGACATTTTTCTGCCCTCTCCCTTTCTTTCCCAGTCTTGATGATCTGCCTACTCAAACCAATTTAATCCATTTATATTTTGATGGGTACTAGGCTTGCGCTTATAGTAGTCTAATTGTGACTCTTAGTGCTAAAATTTTTGGTGTCGTTACCGGGGACGATAATGAAGACACCTTCCTTGGGTGAACTATGATGATTAGATCTAGATTTGGATGGTGAACTAAAGCTAGACACTTCTAGAATGATTATCTTTCACCATGGCAACTCCACTGTTCAGATATCTATTGGCAACTCCACTGTTTTGAAATGGATAAGATCCTAGCTCAGAGATATGCATTTTTTGAATTCTCTTGTATACCTGGATTTAAAAATCTTGTACTTGATAAAGAAGTATGGGAACCTTGACTTCCAAGGTTTGGGGGAAACGAGCATGATCATCCTAGTGAGAACTTGTTGGATTTTAACGAGTGCATGCATAGGATAAATATTGACCATGAGGATGTTCTTATTAAAATATTCAAATTTTCTTTGGAAGGACATGCTCGTGAGTGGTGTAGAACCCTCCCTGTTGCTAGCATTCATTCATTGAAATATTTTCATAATGCATTCAATGGTTATTGCAAACATAGGTATTATGTTGATCTGATTTATGAGGAATGTTGTATAGAATTTGATCATTTATATAAAAGATATGCCAATTTTAAAGAGCAGGGTGCTAGTAGTGAAGGAATTGTTGAAGGAGTATTTGTTCCTCACGTTCCTCAACCAATTTCTAGTGTTTTTCAAAGTGATATACTTTTCCAGGAAATTAGAATAGAAGAAAATAATAACACAAATGAAATTGTCAACAGTCATGAAACTAGTAATATGCAGATACAATCCAAACGAAGATAGAGTTAGACAGGAGTACTAACGAAGTACAAGACCCCAAACTAATTCTCAACTTGATGTTCCTCACAAAGCAACAATTTGAAGAACAATTTGATATTTTTAAAGGGTTTTCAGTTGAAAATTTCTATGGTATACTTGAATATGATGAGGACAACATAGACAATTGGCTAGTGGACTACTCCGTGAAAAATCAAGATATTGAAAAAAGAATTACATGACATTTACCTTGATCTGAGAGACTTGGAGGGTGAGTTGTTCAACATCAAAATCTAGTGTGAAAAATGATTCAAGAAAGCTATCGAAAAATTGACAAACAAGGGGCAAGAAATAGTTGAGACAGTTTTTGTAACCATTAATGAAGACAATAAAAGGACACCATTTTTGGTTAGTCTCCCTTCATGCTACCACTCTTGGGCTGACCCAAGTTCAGATATACTATGGTTTCAAACAAAACCCCTCTAAAACTATCGACCCTCCTGGTAAACGAGAAGGTAACACAACACACATAATGCACTGTGCAGTCTCACCCAAGATAGTTCTTATGGGTGCCTGCAATGGGAATGAGTGGGAATATGGAATTAACCTCTATTATCTTCATTTGTTTAATCTAATATTCAACTTATCTTGATTAATATATCATTCTTACTCATGCATGTAAAATAACAGATCTAACTAAGTCATCCATACATTTGTCTAACATCTAATCATTAACAACAAAGGAGATACACAACATTCAATCACATAACACATGATCTACTGTGGTTCACCCCTCTTGGGATATGTCCACAAAGATTTGGTTGCTCTTCTCTTTTATTATTATGTTTCCCAAAACTACAACACCTCATGCATTACAACTCTCCCTCAAAACATGTCAATATCTACAATGAGGTGGACTAGATCACACTAGGATCATCAGCCTGTGATCTAACCCTCAAGATATACCTTATTTTCTCTCCTCAGCTCAACAACTTACAAAATAGATTGGAATTATAGTCCTTCAGTTTTTGAACAACATAGTAACAATGACCAACAACATGACATCCAACCCCCGACCTAGACCTTCTATGTTCCTATTTATACATTTTTTTTTTCTTACTAGCCATTACACCCGCTTACCAAAACCCTAGCCCTAGCATGGTTAGGTCTTCTTGCATGCATGCCTTGCATGCTTTCCTCCTCTGCATGCATTTTTACCTTACACGTGCTACTTTTCCTGCTAGATGTCTTTTCCTTCTTTGTGATTTATTCTCCAAAATTTTTCTTTACTCCAAAATGGGCTTGTGCCCAACAGGCCCCCAACACTGTAAGTTTTAAACCTGTGAAGTAAAGCAATGCATATATATTCTTAAGCAATACAAAAATTAATCAATGGCTCATACACAGAATACACAGAGATCTTTATCGGAAACCCTCAACCGGGAAAACCTTTCTTTTTCATTATATCGAATTTCACCATTCGCCATACAATATATACAATGTTTTTTAGGTATTCCGTAGATACCAAAACCCTAATCCCTTAATCCGGGATTAATTTCCAAATCAGCTAAAAATAGCAAAATCAGCTAAAAATAGCAAAAATCCGCTAAAAAGGGATCGTCAAACGCAGTCGTCGTATCTGACGCACCCACACACACACACATGCAAAGAATATAACACATACCCAACATTCTCCCACTTGTTGTTTTCTTTGCATCCAGGGGTCCAGGGGATTATATAGTCAACAATCTAGG
>ML790125.1:429690-449031 GCA_009831015.1 Picea engelmannii | reverse complement strand
ACTCAAATCTCCTCTGCAAAAGCTCCCACTGAACCCAGGTTTATCACAGACCCAAGATAAACTTGATCTATCAAGACCGAGCCAAACCCTCAGCAACAAAGGCGTCCCTCTGAAGCCAAAAACGTGCTCTGATACCACATGTATATTTTAAACTTGTGAAGTAAAGCAATGCATATATATTCTTAAGCAATAAAGAAATTAATCAATGGCTCATACATAGAATACACAGATATCTTTACCGGAAACCCTCAACCGGGAAAACCTTTCTTTTTCATTATATCAAATTTCACCATTCGCCATACAATATATACAATGTTTTTTAGGTATTCCATAGATACCAAAACCCTAATCCCTTAATCCGGGATTAATTTCCAAATCAGCTAAAAATAGCAAAATCAACTAAAAATAGCAAAAATCCGCTAAAAAGGGATCGTCAAACGTAGTCGTCGTATCTGACGCACCCACACACACACACATGCAAAGAATATAACACATACCCAACAAACACTAACATGTGGTTCGTCCCGAGCCACCTAGGTACTTCACGCTCCCTTGACAACCTCTTCTAGATTGTGGAACTTTTCTGCAAGTCCCCTTCCTCGTTTTTGGACATGCGTGACCTTTTCTATAAGCGCTTCTAAGTTCTGCACTGTGACTTCCTCCTGAACTATGGGTGTGCATTCTGACTATGTGTACACCATATTTTTCTTCTCTGCCTCTAGCTGCGCAATCATTTCTGCTACTTTCTCTTGGAGGGGTTCCATGTGTGCCTGTCTCTCATGTTTGTGCACCTATGCCATATTTAGTTCATCCTACAATCTCTTCATCTCATGAATTCGTTTTAAACGCTCAATGATGCCCATTGTCTTCTACCTCTGCTTGAGGTCTTGGATTTCTACATTTATCCTCTCTTTCTCCTGGTCCCACCGCTGGACCAACTCATCTTCGTACAACGCTGTCCAAAGCTGTGTTGTTCTATCAAATAGTTCTACTGTTATGTTAGCTTGTTTATCCAACTCTACTAGTTGGAGTGCAACTTCTTCTTTCCTCTTCTCCCTAACCTTAGGTGGAGTCATTGGAGTCAATTTTCCCTTTAGTTCCTCAATTATTTTCCTATAGTGGTCGATGGTTTGGGAAATATGATTGAGTTTTTCCTCTGTACTTGGACTCTTGTCCTGCGCGTTTTCCAGAAGGTGGTTGTATACTTTTGTCACCCCCTGTTCAATTTTATTTGTGCGATCTTTCTCTTATTTTGTATCGAACTTTACTTGTTCAACCACGAGCTCTATTGCTTCCTTGTCACTTTTAGTTTCCTGTAGTTCTACTACATCTATCCTCGTGTGTGACTGCACCTCTTGCGTGACGCTGAATTGGAGTCTGTACAATGCCTTTGCTGGTATCTTAGCTAATACCATGTCGAACTGCACCAACTCTTTTAGTTGCAACTATGTTGCAGTTTCATCCATCTACAACATGCCATTTGTTATTTTGAATGTTGGACTCGCCTACGTAGTTGTGTGAACAATGTGTTCTGTTTGTGGCGTAGTCCTTGTCACCGCTGTTGTTTCTCCTTCGGGGAAGGATTGTGTTCCCCTCTCATACCTCTATGCAGTTCTGATTTTCTCGAGGACATGCTTTATGCTAGCCAGGTCATCTTGTATCTACCCCCTTTGTTTCTTTTCTTCTTCAAAGTCTTTTGCAACGTGACCTTGCACCTTTTCAGCCACAATATCATTGTCATCCTTTGTGATCGTGTACTCGGGTGGCTCTTTATGCACCTTTTCCTTCTTGTGCATTCCTCCTGTCTGTGAAATTGGCCACTTAGGTGGCCCTGGTTCTTGTGGAGTAGATGTTGAGGGGGTTCCATGTGTCCTGTAGTCCCTGCTCCTTGTTTGTTTTGTTGCAAGGAAGTGTCCTTATTCCCTTCCTACACATACTTCTTTGTTGTGCCCCCCTTCTTTTGCTGTGTTAGATTTTATGTTGGTTTCGACCTTTTGGGTGCACTTTGTCTCCTACAGGTGTCTTGGTTTTCCCCATGTCCACCTTCGTGCCCTTACGTACTTCTTGATTTAAGACTGAGTTCTTCCAGTCGTTAGACCAATCTATCATAGCCATTTCTACATCTTCCTCCATGAAGCAGTATCTCAATTGAAGCCACTCCTTCCCTCTATCCCTGTGCGCTTGGATCCACATGTTGTTCTTGGATGCCTTGAAGTTGGTGATGTCCTTGAACTATGCGACTACCTCTGGGGTAATTCACCAAGTATTGGTTATGCTCTATTGAATTTCTATAAAGTACCTAGAAAAGGTACACATGTTCATTCTTTTGTGCTTGGGGTCAGAGTTTCTCCCCAACAACATGTATCGTGATGCACGACACTGACCTATTCGACTACAGAAGTATGAATATGAGAGTTCTCTCCACCCCATTAGTGTGACCAACATGAGTAGCTAGAAGTAGTGGAACTTTGTGTTGAGGTCCTACGCATATTTTTAATCTTCCATGAATAGGTTGAGCAGGTAAGGGGCCCAACTGAGCGACGTGCCATTCACACACTGCACTATAGCTTCGACAACCCTGGTAGGGACTTCTTCCTTGAGAAATTTTATCAAAATTTTACATGCCATGAGTTTAGTGGGAATCTGTGTCATGACATTGCTAATCCTTTTGATAATTATGTTGCACGAGCCCTTCTTATTCTCGTATGTCCTCTTCATTTCTTCATCCAACACCTTCTCCTTGGTTTTGTCGTCGAGGTACTGCGTGGGGTTCTCACCCATTGACGAAAGTCCTACGATTTCTACTATTAGCTCTACGTCTATGGAGACATGTTGTTCCATCAAGAGGAATCCTCAATGGAGGACCGCTATCAACTGCTTGATGCAGTTGTTCACCTTTTCCCCCCTTCCAAAGTGGGGAATCACCAACAGGTTGAGGATCCCTGTGTTTTATAGGCCAGCTGCCCATGGATTTGGTTGTAGGATGGGGTCTCCAAAGGGGATTTTTTTTTACTATAATACACTATATGCATATCTATTTACTGCAGGGTAACTTTCTAATTACTAGGAGGTCATCTTCCCTTGTATAGTTTCAGTCTAATGTCCTTGTACAGTTTCAATTGACTCCCATTGATCATTCCTTTGAGTTCTGTACCTCCTAAATATTTCAACTATACTGCTCCCCCATATGTGACAATATTCATTTCATATGGTCCCAACCAATGCATTCTAAATTTTCCTGGGTGCTGAAGAAATTTACTCTCATACACAAAGACTAGGTATCCCTCCTTGAAAATATTCCTTTTAATATGTTTGTCATGCTAAGATTTGTCCCTTGCTTTTTGTACTTCTTGGTGAAATCCTGCTAAAATCCTATATTCTTCCATCTCCATCAGCTGACTTAGCCTTTCTTGTATTGTGCCGCATTCTGTCATGTTGGTGATTGCTGCTACGCGCAAACTAGGTACTAAAAATTCTAATGGAACCACTACATTTTGTCCATACACCAACCTGAATGGTGTCTGCCCTGTCCATTTTTTGCATGTAGTCTTGTATGTCCATAATACTGCTAGTATCTTCAAAACCAAATCATCCCTGTTGACATTGCAGATATTTGTCAATGCATTCTCTAGGATGTTATTAAATGCTTCCACTGTTCCATTTTCTTAAGGGTGATATGGCATGCTCTTTTGATGATAAACTTCAAACTCCTCAAGCATAACCTTGATAGAACTATTGATGAAGTGAGTGCCTTGGTCACTCATCAAATCCTTGGGAATACAAATCTAGTGATCACTTTCTCAAACAAGGAGTGCGCTACTGTCTTTGTGATGCAATATTTTACCGGTGTTGCTTCTGCCCATTTTGTTAAGTACTCTATCATGGTAATGATATACTTTGCTCTTGACCTCTTTTCTAGTGGATTAATTGGTCCCACAAAATCTATTTCTCATTTTTCGAATACTTGCAAGGTTACTTGTGGTCTTAGGGGCATCTCATCTCATCTATTAGGTTTACCAACCCTCTGACATATATCACATCTCTGGCAGTGTTCCTTTGCATCTCTATGGATGGTCGACCACCATAGTCCTGCGTGAAATACCTTCCGTGCGGTAGTTTTTCTTGCATAATGTCCTCCAACTATTCCCTCATGAGCCTCTACTAGAATTCTTGGCCTCCCATGTTCTAGTACACATCTTCTCAAAATGTTGTTTGCGCCCATATTGTATAAGTGTCCTATAATCAATTGATAGTCTGCAACTATGAATACCAGATTTTTCTTCTGCGCAGTGTTGAATTCTTATGGTGCAATCCCTGTACTCAAGTATTGAATGATGTCAGCAAAATATTCATTAGCTACTTGGACCGAAAATAACTGTGCGTCAGGGAATTTTCCTCTAAATTTGTAGGTTCTTCTCCATTGGTGATCCTTGACATGTGATCGGGTCTTGCATTCAACTTCCCTGGCTTGAATATCAGCTCAAAGTCAAATTCCCGAAACAACAATAACCATATACAGATCCTCTCCCCAAAAAATGGATTATTGACTAGGTATTTGAGGGCAGAATGATCAGAGAACATTTTAAATTTTTTCCCAAGTATATAGTTTCTGAATTTCTGCAGTGCATATACCATTGTTAAGCCTTGACTCTAAAAATTTTCTTCTTACATATTCTATAGGATGGTATAACTCTCCTGATCCTAGCTGTGCCATAGTAGCTCCAAGTTCTATGGCTAATGCATCTACAGACACATGAAATGTATTTTGATAATCTGAGAATACTAGTATTGGTGCTACTACCTTCTTCTTTTTTAGAGTGTCCAACCTCTGCTGTCAGTCCTCATCCCACTGAAATTTACTATTTTTTTTCAATAGTTTCTCCATCAGCGCAATGGTACGCACATACCCTTTTATGAATTTCTTGTAGTAGCCTGTGTCACCCAATGTTTCTCTCAACTGACGTACTGATTTTGGTGGTGGTAAATTGACTATCACTGCAATCTTGGAAGGATCTACTAGCAAGCCTTGTTTTCACACTATATGGCCAAATAATATTCCAAATGGTGTCCCAAAATTGCACTTCTTGATATTTAATGATATCTGACATGGCTTACATCTTTCCAACATCAACCTTAATACTTCCACATGGTATTTCAACAGACTGTAATTTGTCCAATCATCCATATATACTTCTAAAAACTGATGGATGAATTCTTTAAATGCAACTATGACTACTCCTGAGAATATTGCTGGTGCATTCTTTAGTCCAACATGCATGATTGGTAGGATCCCCATTCTATGGAAGAAGTGGTCTTGTACCTGTCTTCTGGGAATATCTTAATCTGATGGTAGCCAGAGAATCCATCTATGAATGAGTATGCTTCCTGGCCTCCTACATTCTCTAATACCTCATCTGTGAAAGGTGTGGGAAAAGGATCATGTAGGAAAGAATCATTCAATTTCCTGAGATCTACACATATCCTTATGAATCCTTGCTTCTTCTCCTGAACTACCATGGGGCTTACCCATTCAGATTCCTCCACTGGTTTTATGATACTAGCTTCTAACATTCTGTCAATTTCTACTTTTACTTTTTTCTTATATATTGGGTTCAATCTATATGGTCGTTGTTTGACTGATCTAGCCTCAAGTTTGAGAGGTATCTTTAGGTATCCTAGCTCTCCCACTATGCCTTTCATCTCTGTAAAATTTTTTGGGAACGTGTCATTGTACTGGTGAAGTAACTTTGTTATTCTTTCTATTGTTTGTTCATCCTAGTAGTCTCCAATACTGACCATTTTGGGATTATCATTTGTTCCAATATTTAATTTCTTCACCTTGATTGGCACAACAAATACTTCTGATTCGAGAGATGGACATTCCACCTCCCTTTCTCCTTAAATTTTTGTAATTTGAATGTTGTGTGGGTGATCTTCATCTGGTGCTTCTTCCTGCACATGGTAGCATGACAATAGTTCTTTCATAGTCTGTCTATTCTATTGTTGGTACTCTGTTATAAGTTCAACCTCTGGTTCCTTGATAAATATCACCCCTCTGATTTTTTTAAGTGTTGAATCCATGTTAGGGTTATCATGTTCAAATGAGAAAGTGATTATAAAATTAAGATGTAATGTTGTCCATTCTACAGTGCCTCTATGCAGTTCCCACTCTACATACGAGTTTGCTAAAATTCCTTCCAATGTGTGAATGAAGTGATGAGGCCATTCTTCTGGTGGTGTCATTTTCCATAGTGTTCTTCACTTATCCAAGTGTTATGCTGGTGTACCCTATCCCTCATATCTCTGCAGTTGATTGCTTCCCTGTTCTACACCAAATATGCTACACAGTATTCACTTACATTGGTACTAGTCCTTCACTGTCTCTTTGTGCACACCCCAACATATTGCAAGTGTTTCCTTGAGTTCTATTTCTAGATCTAAGAGCCTATGATTTTATAACACTTCATTTTCGTATCTTGCTAGGAATTCTTCTAATTCATTCACCCTATGAAAGCTAGGAGGTTCTCTTATCTCTGTAACTACTCATCTTACTATGCGTTATATTATTACGCACCTTCTTGTGGATACGTCATGTAATATCTACTACCAATTCTCCAACCATGTATCTGGGTCTGACGCGCATGACATGATACTTCTCCAATTGAGTACCCCATCTGCAGTTAGATTCACATAATCTTGTTCTCACGTGGTGGTTCTGTATAACTGGTTGATTTTCTCTAGGTCTAAGCAAGTGGGTTATACAAACCTTTCTCCTTCTGATGGGTCTAATGACACAACAACTTTGTACTCTCATGAATCGAATTTCTTCTTCCTCGTATTCAAATTGATTATGACCTAATTTTCAAATGCCCAATCCAAGCCAAGCAATTCCAAATAAGGTGTTGTGCCATCCACTGTTTCTATCACTTTGAAATTGGCTTTAGTGCACACTCCATCCAGATCTACTATCACACCCTTTATCCTTCCAATTGGAAGAACCCTATGTTGATTTGCTAGTTTCTGCTGAACAAGTGAACATCCTAATGTGGGATCTCCATACATTTCCATGTATTTTTGGGTAGCACATTCACTTTGGAGCCTAAATCTAGTATAATATCCCCCATGTTGAAATATCGAATGTTGGCATTCATTCTGAATTCTCTACTTGTTCTCCTCCTTGTATGCAGATGATTAATTTTTTTCTGCTCTAGTTTTACCTTTACGTCTGTGTTACATATTTTTTAACACTTTAAAAGATGATGGATCATTTAGTAGTTTAACACAGGATTGCATAAAATACTTTATGGTACTTACTTTTCCTAGGGGTTGTGATTCATTAGTGTGATCCAACGATGAAGGAATCTCATACGTTGGTACATCCTGATTATGCTACACAATTGATGTATATGCAATGTATGGCTTCAAGAATTCTTGTCTGTCTTGCTTGAATATCTCCTTTTCATTTTGCGCATCAAACTGCTTCTGTCGTTCAACATTCTTCTTCAGACATTGGTATTATGCTAGATCTTCTCTTACTACATCATCTCCTGTCTTCCCTCCTCCACATGTAACTATGTTTATATTTCTTCCATCATCACTCTCTTATACAAAAATTCATTAAACATTATGTTTTTTCTAATTTCTCTTTTCTTGGATCTTCCCCAATAGTGTCAGATAGTCTTCTGTGTCATGGTTTGATGCACAACAATAAATACATGTTGCAGGTGGAAGTGGACATTCTCTTGTGTAATGTCCTGGTTGTTGACAGTTATGACATAGCACCGGTCATCTTCCTCTTCCAAATCCTCCTCTACCTCATCCTCCACCTTTGTATCCAACTCGATCTCCTCGTGGTGTGTTGTACTAAGGTACCTGATTGTACTATGCGGGATTATACCGTGGCTGCGCGATATTGTACAATGGCTATGCAGTGTTATATTGTTGTGGAGCCATGTTATATGGGGCTGGTACTTGATTAAACTATGGTGCATCTTTCCCTGTCATCATTTTTTCCTGCACCCTATAGGTGTCTGATGTTATTTCCCTCATCAACTCCATTGTCCTGCAATATTTGTCATCATGGCCTACTGACTTGCAAAAGTTGCAATATGAGCTCTTAGGCACTGTCTGGTATTTCTGCATCCGTGTACAATGATATGGATCATGTCCCTATGTCTTATAGATGTCACATCATAGTCCTCCTGTCGACAAAGGGTTTGAAAGTCATGTTTCCATGTACTATGCGAAAGTTGGGAATTCATTCTTGTGGTGTTATTCTATCCTACATCTGGTACACCAAACAACTTCTCTTTTGTCCTTGCTCCTGTTTTGGTTTAATTGAAATGATAGATTCTTCAACTCCTCCCTCAACTCCTCTATTGCTAGATTTGTCTTCTGATATTGGTTCTCTTCTAGTTGCAAGGAAGCCTGTAGAGCCTCTTCCTAGGTCTGAAACTTCTGCTATCTCAAAGGGTATTTCAAGTGTGGTAGTAGTGAATTCACAAATAGATGCCTATGTTTCATATCTGTCATGACATACTTCAAATTTCCCTTCAATCATTTGAATCTAGGGTTTATCTCCCAGAAATATTCTCCTGGTTTATGTTTTATCTCTATCATCTCATTCATGTACTGATCCTCTAAGCTAGGCTTTTGGAATTCATTTATCAACAACTTCTTGATATCCACAGTCATTTTGGTTATTCCTAGTGGACTATTTGCATCTAAGCTCATGTACCAATCCCGTGTGTGGTCTCTTAGTGTGATGGCTAACTGCACAAGTTTTGTATCCTCATTTGTGATATGCTTTGCTTTCTAGATATTTTCATAGATGAAAAAGTTCTTCTCGGGGTCCTCAGATGCCTCTCCATTGAATTCTAGTAACCTAATGGTGGGATCATGTCCTGCCATCCTGAATGTTGAACTACTACCTCTGCATGGTGTATATCCTTGAATAATGCTTCCTGAGCTAGCTCCCCCAGTTGTTTCTCTTTATGTAGATGTACCTCCTGCCACGTTTCTTCCACTGAAATTCGGTTGTCTAAATGATGGTGTTATTTCTAGTGTATTAGTCGCACATGGGTTTATGGGTTCCACATTGACACTGATATGGATAGGAGTTCTACCTCCATTTTATGCTCTTGGACCTCTTGTCTTCCTTTCATATGTCACGTGCAAAATTTCGTCAATCTTCTCCACAGCTCGAATATCCTCTACTTCTTCTTCATCATTTTCCAAGCCTTCCCTCACGACTATTTCTCTCTTCTTATTGTTCGTCTTGTATTGGTAGGGTAATCCATTGCACGTTCTTCTGTCTATTGAAACGATCTTCTTGATCTACTATTCCTACATCATGGTTGGATCCAAGGCCTCCTCCTTCTTTCTTTTATCCATCTCTTCCTCCATTTCTCCTTCTCTTGTCAGTGATTCCCCCATTCCCCCATGCACTTAGGGAAGTTTAGTTGTCTAATTCCATTGTCATTACACTTTATTTTATACAGTACAATATTAATGGAAGTATAAAACGATCTGATATACCTTCCTCTAGGTCCCTTTAGGAACTCTTGCTCTACTACGCAATAATACTTCGCAATATCTACTACAAATTTTGTGATAAATCCTGCAACAATGTTGTCTAACCAGAAATATACTGCGTGTGTAAATTTATTGTCAACTATAACATACCCAACCACCCAAAGTCCGAGATATGCCTCTTAAACAGGCTACAACACACCCAACCACCAACAAGTGGGGCACGCTGCAGTCCCAAGACTCAGTTCTCTGAACAAATCTCGAATTCTAACAACATTTAATCCAAAAACAAGCATGAAAGAACCACGTGCATTAATCATTATCCATGCCACAACATAAAATAGATAAACAACGTATCATGCACAACAAATAGCCAGCAGACAAGCACATTAAAAATACATATCTCAGAGATAATTAAATACACAGTGGAAATAAACATTACACAGAAAACACATAGAGAACTTATCTTTGCAAGTAAGCATTCACCAACTGGTTGCAGACCAAGGACATTCCTCCCAACCATAGACATTGTTGTTCATTTACTCTCAACAGAAGGTCACCCCCAAGCCAGGGCTATGAATCCTCAAGGAGGGGTTCTAGGCCAAGTCTAAACAGACAACAATTGTCTAAGTATCTCTCAAGTTTCCCAACCCCACAACAAATCCTAATTTCCATCTCTCTTTCCCCCTCAGCTTGCACAACCCCAAGAAATGAACACCTTTCTTTGCCATGCAATCCCTGAGGCTATTCCATTTCTCTCCAGGGCTCTAATGCTACTGGTCAGGAAATATCCCTACTGGAAACTCCAAAAACTCTCAGTTGTGGACAGTTCCATCTGAACTTCCATCAAGCTCATGCACATAGGCATCCATTCCCTCATGGAATGATCATTAAATCATTACATCCATTCAACGATTGCTCTTCTCTTTTTGCAATTCGTTTCCATTCTCAGCCCAAGAGAACACGAACTAGTAGTAGTGAGTGAAGAGGAGGAAGAACAAGAGAACAAGGGGAAGAAGACAAACCAAGGGAAGAACGACCCCCTAACTTCACCCCAAGCCACCCTCATGCAACCATTCATATCTGTGCTCATACCAAGAGCATACAAATGTAGCAAGAGTGAGGCTCCCAATAATGAAGAATGGAAAAGGTGTAATAATGAATGAATAAGAACAAGTGAACCCCCACCCAAACCAAAGATGGGTTTATATAATTACTTGGAAATCAAGAACCACATGGCCTCCCTCAAGAAGCTCATGTAACACCTTTTCTCCATAAAATCAATTATGGGTAAATAAAATAATAATAAAAAGACTTATCCCCTCAATCCCCCTCTCTCATGGAATCATAGCCCTCTATCTCTTTTTTCCTTGTCCCTCTTGCAACCAATGGTGTATTTTTTTAATGTATATGAAGTGTTACATTTCCTAGGCACTCTGGCCCCTTTTAGACTTTATCGACTCACCAACCTAAGTCACAATTACATAATACATTATATTTCATAAGGGTTAAAATTGGGATGTTACATCCCCCTCCCCTTATTTTGGCATTGTCCTCAGTGCACAACACCATTCCAATGTTATTAACATTACAAATCTAGGCTCTTTGGACTTAATCCACACAAGCATTCTAGCCAACTCCTATATACATAGGCACTCTGGAAAAAAATTAAACATGTATCCATGGACATTTTGACCGTAAACATGTATAATTATCTTCAGATATTATAATTCTGGCAGCAGTTCCAACCAACAAGCTCTCCTTCCCTCTCAGCCCTGCACAACCCCAAGAAATTAACCCCTTTTCTCTGCCATGTAGTCCCTCAGACAGTTCCACTTCTCTCCAGGGATCAAGTGCACTCAACCAGGAAGTTTCATAGTTGTGTCTTCCAGAACCCCAGTTGTAGTAGGTCCATTGGACTTTCTTCCTTCCATGCCTTTTTCATTCAGTTGCTGCAACATCACCTTCTTTTCTTTCATATTTTGGTACTTTTCTAGATCTTCAACATTCATCATTTTCCTACAACATTTCAAATCAATGATCATGTCAATTCACAATTTGTGCATAATTTTTTTTTATTTTTGTTCATAATCCAGTACAATACTTATCTGCGTGGTTCATGGATCTGCACCCATATGGTTGTCTCGTTAACTTGGCTCATGGTTTTCCTTTGACATACCCATTGTGTGCATGACCCCAATCAAGAGCTATCAAAGTATCCTCTTCCTTGTGGTCACTCACCTTCTAGGCCTAGGCTCAGGCATCCCCTTCTCTGCTATACAATCCCTCAGGAAATCCATCTTGCCTGACCAAGCTTTTCTTGCACAAGAATATTTATAGAGACTTTATCGAGTCTTACAACCGAGGCAACTCTTTGGTGTGTGTTACCACACCACAACATATTCTAGGGTGATCATGGCTTACCACAGGGTCCTCATGTCCCAACAATAGCCTTTTCCATGATTTCCAGCTTGCATATCCAACATCTCATCTGTATTATACACATACAGTCATCATGAGATATCATTATAACCATTTCCAATCATAAATGTCAAATACTTTTTTTTATACAGGAAAACAAAATTTCCCAATCATGAGCTTTCTTCTCATAATGGTTGGATCTGCAACTATAGATATCAATATTCCTTATGGGCTTACATCTATGCCATATTCAATACCATCCTACCTATAGTTTCCTTTATTTGCATTCAGCCAAAACAATTTGTTAGTAATTTATTAAATTATAATTCACAAAACTATTTTATATAGGAAAAATAAAACTTCTAGACATGAGCTTCTGCTCATAACAATTTGTCTCTTTGTAGCAATAGGCATTGGTCTTCTTTATGGGCTTACAACACTACCATATCCAAGACCCTTTCCTCCTGCAATTTCAACATTCCTCAGCCAAACAAATTGTCAATATATATATTCATGGAAATGATTCATAACAAAATCACAAAGTGATCTTAAAATTGTTTACAACTACAATTCAATCACTTCCATCAATCCAATTATCAATTGTAATGAACTTATCATTACTTATACCTGTATTATCAACCAATATTTTCTTTCTTCTATCCAAAAATATTTTTACCACTTTGTCCCCTCAACAAAGATTTTCTGTAATTTATCATTATGTAGCTTCTTTGACCTGCAACTTTCTTGTTATAATATCTAACAACTCCTGAAGTGTTTTCAAATTCATGATTTAGCAATACTCACATCATTTCAGCTATTAGCATAATCATTTCTATGTTATATAATATATTCATGCATTCAATAATTTCACTTGTAACATTTTTAATAGCTCAAAAATTGATCTTGAAATTGTAACAACAATCTAATCAACTTCAACTAGTATTCATATTAAATATAATGCATCTATCCATCATTACGTCTTTTTAGTACCACAAACTTTTCATAATGCAACAATTTATTACTAATTAAAATGACAATCAATGTGCCAATACCCGTGGCCACATCTACACAATGCATCCATGCATTGACTACATAATACCACATAACTATGTCATGCATTCAACCATGATGAGTTGGAAGGTATGGCCAACGACTCAACACATCATCCACGCACTTCCTACTGCTTGCCTAACTATTTGGTTACCTTCCTTTTCCACCCAAACACAACACCGGGAATATAATCCTTAAGCACTCTTCAATGTTGGCAATGAGGTTGAAATCCAAACACAATATATACAATAGATACCATTGAGAACTCACATAGCGCTATATCCCTTCCATATCCAATGTTATTATGGTCTCACACATGACTAGCTCTATGGATATTCATTGTTATAGAAGGAGTATGTCTCCTGAATTAACCCAGTTATGATCCCATAACCAATCATAACATAATCTGCAACTGACATTTTATCTAAATGCATTCTAGCATCAACAACACTTACATACTCTAGGCCTTCGGCCATTACATATCAATTTAAATACTGAAAATTAACTGAGGGAATTCTTACCTTAATCCCCTTCAACATGTATGCATCAACAACAACTAGCTGCATACCTTCATAGTTGTTATCAACCTACTTGTTTCTACCTGACCAACTGATATTTGTATAAGCTCACATAATTCCACCTTCATCATTTTGATCACCATTCATGCCACCCTCATGGGTCTTCACCTAGATGAAGATCATAAGCAACAACAACATCCACGTCTTTAACCCTGCTATATCATATTTCTTGAATACATAATTCAACATTAGTCATACTCAATCATTATCTCATAATAATAGACTATTCTAAGTTCACAAGCATGTTATATGCATATCCAAGCATGTACATATGAAAAATTACACCTCCATATGCACCAATAATTCATTGTCAGCATGCCTACTGATGCATATGCAATTTAACTTCATTGTATGCCTCATGCACTCTAGTGCATTTATGTTTTAATTCACTTATTTATTTATCTATTTCTGTTGTAGTTGGTTGTCATTGAATTCCTTCAGATCCTTTCTACCTTGTGTGCTCCCATTCTGCTCATTTGCATTATGGTTCCCTGGTTTGAACACTTTCTATCCAAGTTCCAATTGGCCATTATGCAATCCAACCAATGTGTTCTATTTTCATCAGCCTCTCTTAGGCAGTCATATCCAACTTTACCTTTAAGAAACATTGCAAAACCCTGGAATGAAGTAGCTCAAACATTCCATCACTCTACTACAATGTTCTTGAATCAAATACTATTACTCATTAGTTTTCCATTAGGTTACTTCATTAACCTTTCCCTTTGAAACCATACCTTTCACACTTAATACCATTCCCAATGGAAGTCCATTTTCATTCAGTGACACTTTTCAAGTGAGAGAGCATTCCAATTCCTCTGCATTGGCATCCTTCTTCCACTACGAACTATGATACCAGAAGTGGATTTATTTCACACTTAAGCTTTGCAACTTCCTACACATTTCTACATTCAAGGCTATGGAGCCTTACTCTTTTTTTTTTCTATGCCCTTCAAGGACATTTTTAACCTGCTAGCTTCATATCCTATGTGAGGATTCTTTCTTTTGTATTACCTTATCCAACTTTTGAAAGATTTGTCATGCTTCCATGACTCTAATATCTGATCTTGTTCTTGAATTGATTTGATTATACCCCTAATCATACCAAACCTGCACACAATCATCTGGTTAGAATTATACATATTATACAAAATCGCCAATTAAATTTACATGTACCTTTTCTGTTTAATTTATGAATAAAATTATATCAATTGTAATAATTATCCAAAAATAGAATGATTCCAGGTCATTCTCCTCTGAATCCACTTTCCAACGACTGAAATCTCACCCCAATCAGATATCATAGTTGAAAGTTAGGGCTCCCTGAAAAACCACTTTCAACCCCCTGAGCTGATACATAAAATCGAAAACTGCAAAGTTGCTGCCTTCAAACCAAGTTCCACTTGACCACGGCTCGAAACTATGGGATTAATCACACTTTAACACCTTTCCCCATGTTCTTCCACATAGGAGATTGCGCAAACACCAAGTCTGAGGGATGGTTTACTTCCAGGCCCTTTTTACCTTAGCATGGGACTGACGCTAGGAACAAGTCCTCCGGACTTTGGCCTTCGATTGTTTTCCCTTGTCAAATTTTGTTTTCCCCCGGAGTTACACTTTTTAGAAACCTTTAATAACTCCACAATAAAAAAAAACCGATCAAGATTTAATCTCTCGTCGAATGGAAGGTCCTTTCCCCATCTAAAGGCTTCAATGAGATCAACGACCACGACTTAATCAAGCATTGAGACAGACAACTCTCAATGCTCCGGGATATTTTCATTCTCGAGTCTTCTACTTCCATTGAGTGAAAATCCTCCGAAGTACTTACCTTTTCTCCCTCTATTGGATCCAATGGTCATGATAATTCCAGGAGGGTCTTAGATCAATGGACCATTTGAATTCGCTACTTTGGGACTCCAGAACATTTCAACTCTCGAGCTACTTAAATCATCTTGAGTTATACCTGCCGAAGCGGTCTTAAAGTGATGATGTCCTCTTACCATCGATTAATGCCTCCTATTACACCATCCTTCCATTTCTTGATATAACGGTCGAGAAAGGTCTCGAAGAGATCTTAGATCGACGACCCACATGACTTCATGACTTCGATATTTGATACATTTCACTAGTAGAAACCTGGAAAAACCCAGAGTATCATACTCCCGAAGCTGACATGCCATGATGATGTCACCCAAGGTGATGTGTACCTGTGGCACATGTGCCACGTGTCACTAAAAAACAAACAAAACAGGGTCCAAAAGGTACCAAAAATAGAGGACACGTGTCCCCACACTGCACCTCTGCCATGTGGCATAAGCCACGTCATCAATCAAATTTAGGACTTCGAGACTTTGGGCTTTGGGAGTTTATCAAGTCCAACAACTACTACCTCCTGGATATCCGAACGTCGAACTGAAATCGATGGCTCACACTCCTCCCACATCCAACGACTACGATTAACTCTGGCTTCTGCTTCAAGGTTTCTCTCTCCAAACGACCCCCATACTCCTGAATACTTGCTAGATATAACGATCTCAAACACTCCCGAAATCCACTGCTCTATCTAACGGTCGACAAGACTTCGAGACTCTGGCCTTCGACAGTTAAATCTTTGCATGCCTACCAAGATCCCTGAAATGATTAATTTATGAAGTATTACCCTTCGTGCTTGGCCTCGATCGACGGCTGACGATCAACAATCTAGATCTGACGATTGGGACTTAACCTTTCCCAACTTCTATTTTTTCCTTCATTGGATGACTCCTACTCACCGACCCTTTGATCCAATGATCCATACTTCTCTTGAGCCCACAGTGGTGATCGCTCCCGAATTTGAAAGGGACAGTCACGATCATTCGATCCCTTACAAAGGATCTCTAATGTTTTGGATTTTGCATAGACTCTGCAACACCATTCCTCTTGATATTTTCAACTTCAAGGTCAAAATTCGATCTCAACCAGAAGACTCTGACCAATAGACCCATCCCATACTGGCCCAGTGTTTCAACCAGAATCTTTGATACCAATCTGTAACATACCCAGCCACCCACAGGCCGGGATACGCCACTTAAACAAGCTGCAACACACCCAACCACCAGCAGGTGGGGCACGATGCAGTCCCAAGACTCAGTTATCTGAACGAATCTCTAATTCTAACAACATTTAATTTGAAAATAAGCATGAAAGAACCACATGCATTTATCAATATCCATGCCACAACATAAAAGAGATAAACAACGTGTCATGCACAACAAATAGCCAACACATAGGAACATTAAAAATACATATGTCGGAGATAATTAAATACACAACATAAATAAACATTACATAGAAAACATAGAGATCACTTATCTTTGCAAGTAAACGTTCACCAATTGGCTGCAGACCAAGGATGTTCCTCCCAACCATAGACATTGTTGTTCATTTACTCTCAACAACAGGTCACTACCGAGCCAAGGCTATGAATCCACAAGGATAGGTCCTAGGCCAAGAGTAAACACACAACAGTTGGCTAAGTAGCTCTTAGGTTTCTCAACCTCACAACAAATCCTAATTTCCATCTCTCTTTCCCCCTCAGCCTGCACAACTGTTAAGAACCCAATACTAAATACAAAAACACCACAACAGATATAGAAGAACAATATAGAAAAACACAACTTTATTATGTCAAACCCTTGAGGTAGGGCAACACCGTACAATGGATCCTATTATGGTAGGGATCCTCTCCTGTTTACTTGCCTCTTCGAGGGGGCATCCTCCTATTGAGATACCGCTCCAAATACAATACTTCTCTTCATGTCCCATTACATTGCTTGAACCCCTTTATATAGTGCTACCATCACCTAAGAACATTCTAGAGAAGGAATCTTCTAAATGTAGTATACCTAGGGAGGTAATATGGGGTACCTAGGGAGGTACCCAATGGGAATGTAGTTATGTGTTATTAGTGGAAGTCAATTAATATATGGGAATGTGGTCATTCAATGTAAGGTGGACTAGCTCCACTATATTAATAAAGGCCCACTATGGTAGTTGGATGTAATAAATGTGAGAAGGCTCTCTAGAAGGTTCCTAGGAGATAGGGAGAGCTATATAAAGAAGTGTAGGCAATGTAATGAAACATGAAGATAAGTATTGTATTTGGAGTGGTAGCTCAATAGGAGGATGCCCCCTCGAAGAGGCAAGTGAACATGAGATGATCCCTTCCATAATAGGATCCATTGTATGGTGTTGCCCTACCTCAAGGGTTTGATATAATAAAGTTGTGGTTTTTCTATATTGTTCTTCTATATCTGTTGTGGTGCTTTTGTATTCAGTATTGGTTCTTAACAAGTGGTATCAGAGAATAATAAAGTGTGGTTTCTTATATCTTGCATAGTGGATCTAATGTGTATTTAGTATTTGAGGTTATTATATTGGTAGATCTATTCAGGTTCTTAACAAGTGGTATCAGAGCACTTTCCTTGGGCAGACATTGTGGGCAAATATTTTTGCAGATTTGTTTTTTTGGAGCAGAAAAAAGAGGGCTGCGAAATTATCGAAGTTTTCGGTATATTTCTGTGCACAATTTGCATAAAAGGGTTGTAGATCTGAGTTCCTCTCAGAAAAACACCCAATTTTAAAAAACAAATCATCCAAAACGGAGTCCGGGTCGTGAAGTTATGATCATTTTAACTTCAACAGTTTTTTAGGGTTTTTCCAGAAAAAGCCGCGATTTTCTGCCGTAACTTATTGGGTGAGTTCATAGGATGCTCAAATGGCTATTTCTTCTCAAAACATGAAATAAATTCTTGAATCATTCAAAGCCCAATTGTTTCACACATTGGATGATAGATTGGATGCATTTGTACATGGCCTCATAGATAGCCTCACAAACAACCTCACAGACGACCTCAATGATAGTTTTCGTAGTATTCAAGAATCATTGAATAACATGCATGAGAGATTTCTTATGGAGGGCCTCAGGGATGAATATAATCAAGAAATATATGCTTGGTATGATTTTGAGGCAGATTGTGATGATTGGTAAATGGATAGTTGTCATTTCTGGGATGACAACCACTTTCATGTTTTATTTGATGACTCTACTCCACCTTCTGTAGAGAAAATCAATGTCCCACATCAGGAGCTAGTTACCAACGTTCAGTCTACATATTCTACAGTGGTATTCTTCATTCCATATTTTGCTACGACCCTTTTCCACTATGTGTATGGATATTCTTATTTGGATCCACATGATAGGTGTCAGTCTTTGGAGCATCATTTGGAGTTGGTTATTGGGTTCCAAAATCTTCCACGGGGAGTTCTCATGAGCACTTGGACATGGGACCCGAGCTTACAATGGTGGTTGGACTACTTCAGCATGGTGGATTTCCTTTCTACATGGGACCTTGGTTCTTCAGTCTTCTTCAGCATCATGGTCCACAATTATCCATGAGACCCTGGTATATGGTTGTACATCAAGCGTTGAGGACAACGCTTTCATAAGGGGGATGTAATGTAAGGTAGCTAGAGAGGTAGTGGGGGGGGCCCAGAGGGCCCATAGTGATAATAGTGGAGGTCATTCAATGTAAGGTGGACTAGGTCTACTATATTATTAAATAAGGCCCACTATGGTTGTTAGATATAATAAATGGGTAATTAGATATAATAAATGTAAGAGGACTTCTTAGAAGGTTCTACTTCTAGAAGATTCCTCCTCTAGAATGTTCTTAGGTGATGGTAGCACTATATAAAGGAGTTCAAGCAATGTAATGAGACA
>ML790125.1:395068-417625 GCA_009831015.1 Picea engelmannii | reverse complement strand
AGCACTTCATGGTTTCTGTATATAATGGAACATATATGTGTAACAGAGTATGAATAGCACAGAAAGAATGCCATTTGCTTAACAAAAGTCTTCAGGAGAGTAGACAATGTCTTCAAGAACCAGCAAGAAAATGTTATAAATCCAGAGCCCAACAGAGTGCTTAAGTACTCCTTTCGAAATACGAGGCAATGGCTTTGATTTCTCTATATGTAAATTCATTTCTGGAGGAGGAGGAGGAGGAAATTATAGACTAGGTATAGCCTATGAATAACTATAATCTCAAGATCGGGTGGCTACATGAACCTTAGAATCAACCATATTGATACACAAACGGTCACCATCTTGCGATGGTGGGTTTTGACTCCCACCAGATGCATTTATGACATTTGAGGAGCTCGAGGCCATGTGTTGGTTATTTGAGAAAGGATCCGTCATCACGGTGGGCGATAGAGATAATATCCTCACAACTTCCACAAGTTTGGGGCATACATGAGTAAGGTGATCATCTGTAAAAAGGTTACAGGGAAATTTCACCTTACGTCTTTCTTTCTTTCCCTCTCCAACATTATTATTTGTCTTCTCATTATTACCATTGTCCTTGGGTTTATGATTTTTCCCACCCTTACGATTATTATTACGCCCTTTCTTATTATTCCTACCTAGTTGTTGGTTACCATTTGGGTCAGTTGACGATTGCACATAATATACATCCTCCGACTGAGTGGGATTGGAAGACACAAACGAATTTGGCCCTCCTGCAGACTGGGTTAGAGAAACCACTTTCAGATGGCTTTTCACTGAGTCCGTAGATTTTACATTGTCGGAGCCTACAATTCCATCGGCATGAGGTCCTCTCTTCTTTCTAGGGTCATAGGTTGACCGCGGTGCATCTGGAGGAATGTGGTATAACATCCCAGACTGAGCGTATATAATATCTAAATAATGGGCTTTGAAGATTGTTTCTTCCTCAGTTGTAACCCTGGATGTAGCAACATCCTTCAAGATAGGAGGCTTCAAATACTTAAGTAACCATTCTAAAATAAAGGCCAGGGGTATGGAGGTATTAATCAAACTCTTTCATCTACGCCACTCTTGGATATGATCCGATATATGAGTGGATTTTTCCTTGCACAAAGTCGACAGAAGTTCTAGGCCAACATCGTAACAAACCGACAATTGGAAGTGGTTGAGGAAGACTACAAACATTTGACTAAAGGTCCCATATGCCCCCCTAAGTAGCTTGATATACCATTTCCCTGCGACCCCAATGAGGGTGCATTGAAATAATATTAACCGAATGGAATCATCATTAAGGGAATTCAAAGAGCACCATAGGTGAAATGTGGTAACGTGATCACCAAGATCCTCTCCATTCTTACCTTCAAATTTAGGAATGCCTTAAGGAAGCTTATTGGGGATGGGGAGGCATGTAGGATCATGACACACAGGGTCATTCATCAACCTAGAAAACTCTGGCAGATTAAGCGTGGCCAGAAAAGGGAGAATAGGTTGCAACATATGATCCCAAGCTCATTGGAAAGATTGTGTTTGAGGAACTGCAACCCATCCAAGGTTCCGGTAAGAACCATGTCCCTGTCTGGGATTGCAAGACCCTCCTCCAGGATCATTCATAAGAGGTTGGTTGGGAATCATTCTAGTAGGAATGTTCTGATGGGAGTTATAAAATTTGCCCCCAGTCAGAGTGGTTTTGGGTTGGGGGTTGCCCAAGGTGTGAAACTAACCTCCTCTAGGTGTGAATCAAGAGGATAGAGGTGGAGTCATCATTCCAAACGTGTTGGTTGGAATCAACATTGAGGAGGTAAGGGTATATGATATAACTTGATCAGAATCTTGTTTTCCAAGTTGGTTTCTTCACCCAGAAGCAAGAGGATTAGAACCAAGGTTAAAAGAGGGAATTCCTCCCTTATTAGTATTTGTTTGGGGGATTTGAGAACCATCAAATGAAAATGGAGTATAAGAAGGTGTAGTTCACCCAATTCCAATGCTATCATTAGGGCCAACAGTTGGGATAGAGTTTGAAAACTGTGAAGTAAAATTCGGCATACCATAGGAAAAAGGACTAGAGGCCATAGGGATGGAGTGAACATTATATCTCGGTGAGTGACCAAGATACCAAAATGTGTTCGAGGCAAGAGATTGAGAATTCACTATAGGACGAGCAATAGTAATGATAGGTTCCTCCGTCACTACATCCATTGTGGTTGTAGGAGTCAAAGGGGTGCCATTAACTATAGTAGGTGTGAGAGTCGAAGGGTTCCCATTATTCTGAAGACTCGGTTCAATACTCATCCTTGTAGAATCACAAGTATGAACAATGGAGGTGTGTGTACCATGTCTAATAACTCTATGCCTTTTAGAAGGAAAAGACTCAAAATCCAATGGTAACTGTAACAAGTGACGAGACCGACGAGGAAGCCGGTCTGAATCCACGATGACTTAAGATGTGATATACAAAAATAAATCCTAAGGCCAACTAGTAATCAAAGAGCACACCAAAAATCAAATGACCAATATGCACACAAATGGGGTAAAGTGGCTGAAAGGGGCCTCCCTCCCTAAAGAAGGCATGTCTCTCCCAAGAGGGGCCTAAGATTCCCTGCTAAAGATCAGAGGTAACAAAATCAGTTATAAGGGCCCTCGTGGGCTTAACAACCAGTCAGTAAGATCCCCCCGGAGAGGTAATCCTCCATAAATACTATGTGATGTCTGATCCTTATCTGAACCAGGGTACCTGTAGAATAAACCATGCAAGTAACCTATGTGGTACCTAAGTCAAGCAACTAAGAAACCAATGTATAACCGATGCACATGTAGGGAATCATAATTCAGGTCCACCGTATGGGCAGGGTAGAAAATCCCAAAACCTTGAAAGTACCTCCTGTCATGGAGGTAAGAGCACTAGCTAGATCCCCAGATACAAATAGATCCCCAGAAATATCTCTGACGCTAAGAAGGTATTGGGGGGATATCCCTTCAACCAACCTCACGCGACCTCGTGATTAACTCCGGTGTAAGCGGAGCCTCCTGATATTACCGATTATACAATGGATTTCTCCAGTCCCTTAGTCAGACACATATGTTGATCTAATAGCCTTGGAGAAGTTTACTCACAAAATCCTATTCCAAGGCACTAAATTCTAAGTTAGTTTGTGCACCCTGGAAAATAAAATCGTTACTAATCAATTTTAAATTATAGCATTAATTTTAATGGATGTGCTTACTCAAAAAGGCATGGTAGTGAAACTCATGATGTTATGACTCAACAAGTAAAGTAAATATGAATACAATGCAAAGTCCTAACTTCAATTTTCAATGAATGATATGCTTATTATAACAATGAAATTTTCAATTTCAACTCTACAATTCTGAAATAAAAATGCAAACTTTCTTTACATGCACTAATCTAAATGACAAAGACTCAAAAGATCAAAATTCCAATCAATGCAAAATGCCTAATATTTTTGTATTTTCAATATAAGAAAAAATGAAAATGCATGGACTGAACAATAACTTGATATATAAAGAATCTACTGTGTATAGAAAGAGACAACTCAAGTAGGATAAAAAGGAGCAAAATACCTAGCCCAATGTACAAAGAAAATCAAAATGAGAAGATGATGAGAAAGACTCTGCCCAAATATTTAACCAAAGACAGGTTTCCTGTCATCCCACAGACACTCAACAGTTACTATAGAGACCCAAGAAGACTCAACAATCATCAAAACCTACCCAACAACCACCAAAACTAGAAAACAAGCAAAATAGGTTGATGTACCTGACTGTTCAGGGAAACAACATGTATGTACGCAGCTTGCAGAGGGACAACATGTGTATATATGCGACTGTCAAGTAAAAACCCATGTATATGTTTCAAAAACACAGCTAGGAAAAGGGGAAGGATGAAAGACTCAGACCCAGAGTGAACGAAGGCTGTCAAGCAATGATATGACAAGAAACACAATAGGAATGATAGAAGTCTAAGGAGAAAAACACTCCAAACCCTAAGAAAGAAGATTCAATCCCAAGTATGGTCACCAATTCTGTTATGAGGAAAATCTTTCTATGGCTAGGGTAAAAGGCCTACCTCGACTACAGAAATAAAATATATTCTCAAGTATTCTATATAAACAAATATGATAGCAATACAAGATAAAATGCCTACCTCGTCCAAACATTCGATGAAATCCACCGTTGATCACTTGACCCAACGAAATATAGCTGCAACTACTCCTCAACAACCAAGCAAAGCAAGCATATGGTGATAATATATGATGTTAGCACATTCAATAGAATAATCCATTAATATACATAAAAAATACACCCATGGAATAATAATTCAAATATTTGCAAGATATCAATTGGATGGGAAAATAGTATTTCTATTAATATATGATCAACAAAAGTGCAAAAGTTACAGACTTTCGTGTCGGCATGGTTCGGAACTGAGAAAGTAATTTCCTTCCGGTTGGACCTCCACCACTTCAATCCTCCACCAAAGGCAAGCTCATAGAAGAGAGATAATGAAGTTCTCAATCAATAAGGGAAGAGCTTGGGGGATGAACACTGTGTTCAGACTTAAAGGACAAAGGGATGCAGACTCAATATGAAGTGAATAATTTCTCCAGAGTAACTTTTCTCTCAAAGTTGAATTCTTTCTCCTCCTTTCCATAGCTTGAAATTGGCCCATTTATAGCCTTCAAATGGAACTGAAGGGACACGCTAGCAATTTTCCAGTACATGGAAGGCCAAGGATCATTGATCTCCTGTCATGACATGGAAACCCGACACCATTTTTATTTTTTGGGCACAAATCCCGATGTACGTGGGTTGTAGTGGTGAAGCCTGTGTATACGCATGGTGTATAGTAGGCAAGGTGCGTACATGTGGAACAAATGTATTTTTTAGCTCTAGGATTTTCAAAAAAGGGATGAAAAGTCTTAATATGGAAATGGAAAAATGCCTTCTGTGAAAGATTGCATAGGGTGAGGCAAACCTTGCTATAACAATATGGTTTAATGCTAATAACTCATTATGCAGGTTTCATAAAGATCATCGTTAGTAAGAAAAGGGATCGAGGAGATTTCTCATTAAACCACATTAAAGCATGATTTATCATAGATTTTATTATTTTTATCTCTCTCAAGTACTCATTTCAAATATTATCTAGATTAAAGGAACACTCTCATTAAATTATGGACGTAACAACTCAAAAATAGTTCTGTGGTGATACTTTGAATATTTTTGGGCATGAGGACCAAATCTTTCACTGGTATAGAGCACATTCTTACTATTCATCCCCTTCTTCTCAGAAGGAAGTGATCTTGACATCCATAATTTCTAATGTAGGGTGTGTCCTTGAGGTTTTCAATTGCAAGGAACTGGTTGCATGGTGTGTTGAGAAATACATACATAGTCAATGGATTATTCAACTTCAAGACCATTCTCCCATCTCTCTTTCACCTCAAGTGTTTTGTAAGATGTTGAAGCTCTGTGATCCAACACTTAACTTCAAAGTAGAGGATTGTAGAGATTTCCTGAAAAAACATGATAACGACCTGGAACTCTTGCATGAGTTCTTGGAAGATCCCAGAAGACATTACTAGATTGCAGGTCAACTCATTCAAAAACCCCTTTTGGGAAACTTCTTGGTTTTTCACAAGGGTGACAGGCCAAGAAAGTACCACCAACATTTCCCACATGATTCTTTATATATTATATCTTACCTTCAAAGAGAAAGCTATTTTTGATTGGGGAAAATTGATTTCCATTGAAATATCCTCCCAATTGTCATAGTAAAAAAAAATAAAAATCTTTATGGATTCTTATTTGGTGTTTGTGATAGCATATTGTGGTCAGTTTCCAAAATTGTCTATTTGTAAGAGGGTGAACTGTGAAATTGAACCAGTTACGTTATGGTACCAAGCGTTGTGGAGACACAAAGCTTCTTTTCATTTCTATGAATTTTTCAATGATTTTGTCTCGTTTTTCAAAGTATTATTGTTTGGAAAAGATACCCCCCGGATGTACGACCAGGAAAATAAATTCTTGGATAAAAAGGGGACGTTGGAGAAAATGGAAAATCACAATGTTATCAGGATTTTCGGTTCTAAGGAAAATCCCTCCTTTCTTCCATGCCATGTATTTGATAAAATGTTTATTAAGGAAGTCGGAAGGCAGTATAATTTATGGCTACACCTTTTCCATGAGAAACGGAAAAATAAATTCATACCCTTTCCTTGGAAAATTGGAGACTTTATATTCAGGAATATAAACAAAATCAATGAGTTTGCAAACCACTTCCACAATTTGAATCTGAAATATGCTGAAAATATAAAGGGATTTGACCCTAACAGAATTTTTGTGGAACATATACTGGCGGTAGGATTTAAAAATTCATTTATTCATACTGTTTTGAGTGAAGAAGAAGATAATAACTTAGGCTCTACTTCTCATAATGTTGGTGACTTGGAGACAATACTTAGTACACATGCCTTTTACAAGAAGAAAGATAAGGGTCCCAACGAGAAGAGCGCTCGGTCCCCAATTGTCACTCCTAATACTACCACATCTCAGAGTAATCCTCTAGTGTCTCATCCAACCAGGAAAGTTACCAACACTAGTTCCAGTGGAGGAGGAGAAAAGAATCCCCCATCGGGAAAAATCAAGAGCTCCCACGAGCTTCCTCTGAGAAAAAAGAGGAAAAATGTTGTGTAAGAGGAAGAAGACCACCACATAGAAAGTGACATCAAAACTTCTCCCTTGAGGACATGGAGCTCGAGGAAGATATTGAGAAGATGTTTCCCACAATGGATCAACCAAGGAACACAACCCATTAGAATTCATCATTGAAAATTATTGAGAATGAGACCTTCAATGAGGAAGAATCATTTTCTTTTCAAAGTGTTGTCTTTGACAGGGAATTCAAGAAATTGATTATTGAAAAAAGTGATATGAAGAATAAGAAAGGAAAATATTTTTCAGAGGTTGACCTAAGAGAACTGGAAGACACCTTAATGAATCTTCCACTTATTTCCACTCCTTTGACAATAGTTGGACCCACCACACCTATTGCTAAATTAAAAGGATCCTCAAGCCTACTTACATCAGCTAGGAGCTATGTGGAAAGAAACATTAAGAAAATAATGGATTTGATAATAGAGGCATGGGAAAATTTGAAAAATATTGCTTGTTTTGGATCGAGGGCACATGCCTTCCACGAGTATTTGCAAACCAACCTTAAAAATGAAGAATGTTTTTGCCTTGATGTTGTACTACCCTTTGGAAACAAATTTTCCAACATGACAGAACTAAGGAGAAGAGAGGAGGATCTTCCCTCCTCAAGACGGATAAAATAGTTGAATGCATGCTGGAAAGAAAAGATAAAAACTTGAATAATATTATTCACGCATGAAACCAAGCTATATCAAAGAGGGAATAATTATTCAAGAGACTTGTTTTCACAAGAGTTGACTCTAGGTTGTAATAGAGCCAAGCCTTAGAACATTTTGAATGAAATAATAACTTGTTGATTGATCAATCATATGAGGCTTCCAGAACTAGGTCTGAAACAAGCCTTTCAATAATTTATAAATCAGAAATGAAAAGGCATGACCTCGTTTGCCTAATTTAATTAAAATAAGGAAGATGGATAAAATATAGGGGATGAAGAGGACTGCAACAAAGAATCAGGTATCTAATTTTGATAAGTCTAATATTTATTTCAACAAAGGAATGACAAATAGCTTCAAATACTTGCACATAAGTCTTATCTCACTCACAGTAAGACAAAAAAACAAAAGAACTACACACATATATAACTTGTAATCTAGGAAGAAACAATTAAGCTACAAGTCTTATTTTTCTCACAACATAAATAGAGGAAAATATGAACCTGACAGGCTGCCCAATAAATGACTACAACAGAGGTATTATTGAATTAGAGCCATTACAAGGTGAATATGAAAAAGAAGGAAGAAAGAATGAATGTAAATTTTGAGAATACTATACAAGAAAAGACAAAATTACACAGTGACAAGGTATAGAATCTCTTAGCTTCTGTTATATATTTGCTGAAAGAAATGGAATTACAAACCCAGCCCCCAAAAGGCTCTCAGGCTGTTCCCCCTTCAATCAATCTACAATCTATTTCTTTATACAAATTTGGTCTCAATTGAAAAAACCCTTGGATTACCCACAACCTCTGCATACGTTATTTATTTTCAATTAGATGTGTTGGTGCTTCGTCTGACTCTTCATTTTCTCCCAGATGAATTTAACCCCTTTTGTTCATATATTTATTGTAGTTACCATAATCATTTACAGTTGAATTCCGTTACCATATGGTTCCTAAAACTCTCCATCTAATCCAAAATCTGACTTTGGTTTTGTTTCAATAAGAAGGGCAACCCTTCTTGTTGTGTTCTCACTGTTCAACTGCTTTTAAATATGCCCTTGAGGCACTCACCAGATAACCCAAAAATGTGATTTATGCAGCTTGAAATCCACAGGTACAAGTCCACAAATTAATACCAAATCCGCTCCATCTCATCTCCAACATGTTAGTTGTGATAACGCACATGTGGAGAGAAATAAACCATAAATCATCATAATTGCTAGTATTTGGAATCATAAATTTTCTAATAGGAAAATATATAGAAGGTATCTCACAATGAGATAACAAGGGTAAGGACACCCATGATATCCTTTGTATTCATTCGGGGGCTTGGATGTCCTGCACAACATACAAAAACTCGAAAGATCAAATGATGTCACTCGTTTCCAAACACACCAAGAATATGATATTCAAGCAACTTTATATAAACCCAAGCCAAGATCCGTTAAGAAGGAAACTGATGGGAAAGCCTATGATTAACAATGATAATATTTCTGAACCGAAGTGTTGATCATGACGAAACAAGTACCTAGGCTCGCCCTTCTCATCAATGCTATCATCTGTTCATTTTCCACCTACATGCGAATATTCAAAAGCTCAGCTTCTGCCTTTTTTCTTTGACAGAGGGAATTGTTATTTGACAACTAGAACTCTTACCCATCGGTGTTTGATACACATGATTGAAACCCCAACTTCATCCTTCGGGATTCGAGGGAAGGGAGGAGTGGCTTATTAGAATTCCTTCGGTGGTCAAAATCCCGAAGAGGAACCACGAGCGAGTGGAAAAATGATCCAACGTGATTAATTTTCTTGCACCTTGCAGGGCCCGAAGTACCATACTACCGTCAATCTTGATGGAATTGAGAAAAATGGACGTTGGCTTGGACAACTGGATTCTATTTCGAGGAATGGTTCCTAAAGAATGAAGTTGGTGAAGTTCGCATATCCACCAAATTCGGGGCTCGCCACCAAAACTTAGATCACCATGAATACATCGATGTGCTGGGCATAATAGTCGATTTGCAGGCTCCTCCTATGGTTCACGTAGTTTTTTTTTTCTAATCTGAACTGGCGCAGGAAATCTCAATTCACTTTTGCTATAATAAGTCAAATGGTGCTTGAGTCCCATATTGATGGTCAAGGTACTTCCACAAGATGCCGAGTAGAGAAACCTGTGGATCATGATGGTCCTATGAAAATGGAAATAATTGGTGTGCGATAGATGATAAGGAATGTCTCCATATTTTTACCCTGACACTTGTATGCTCGTCTTAAAACTCAACGACAATGGGCGATGTCTCAACACCTAGAAGCTCAGGGTCGAACACTTGATAGTTCATATTTTATTATCTATGCAGAGGAAAAATCCCACATGTACAACCCTACCATTTATCGTGCACTTTATATGACCATTTGTTTCGATTCTGTTCCGACGCGTAGTGCATGGCTTTGGTCCTCCCATGGATTCTCTCCTTGGAGTCTTGTCTAAGTTGTCTTGTGACTTGGCATGTGTGTGGCTTTCGGTGGATAGTTTGGATATTGGACGTGAAGGGTAGTTGACCCAATAATGTTTTATAAAAGAGAATTGGTGAAAAGGTTTGGCTAAATAAACAATTTCTCTCTTTTTTACAAAACTTTAAAATAAAATAAAATATTAATTTTAAATTATATAAACTAATTTTAAAATAATATAAAAAACAAAACTTGTAGTTTGGTTTTATAATTTGACACTTTTAGACTTATTTTGACAATCAAGGAATTGCGAACTAAGACCAATAGGAGAACTTGGGAAACTTTAAAGCTTTGATATTTTGGCCAATTGTGACGTAAGGCTTTGAGATTTTGTCGGTAGAGAAGCTCGACGAAAATTGCGATATGTTTAGAGGTTTTACTGTAGCGGAAAGGTTTGCACCATATAACGCAAGGATTTAACGGTTAAAAAAGAGCTTATGCAAGCGTCAAGGTTCTAAAGCTAGCTGGCGTAACTGACATAAATTTTGGAAAGAGACACTAAGTTTAGAAATTTTCAATATTTGTTCCAACAAGGCTCATGGAGATAGACTTAGCCGGGAGTACTAATGAAGTACAAGACCCCAAACTAATTCTCAACTCAATATTCCTCACAAAGTAACAGTTTGAAGAACAAGTTGATATTTTTAAAGGGTTGTCAGTTGAAAAGTTCTATGGTATACTTGAATATGATGACGATGACATAGACAATTGACTAGTGGACTACTCTGTGAAAAATTAGGACATTGAAGAAGAATTAAATGACATTCTCCTTTATATTAAAGACATGGAGGGAGAGTTATTCAACATGAAAATCCGACATGAAATCAACGTGGCACCAATGAAAAGTTATATTGAATAATGGTTCAAGAAATCTATCGAAAAATTGACTAATGAGGGGAAATAAATAGTTGAGACGGTTCCTGTAACCGTTAATGAAGACAATAAAAGGAAACCAACAAGAAAGTGACAAAGATGAGAGACCATCATAGTAAGTCCATGTTAATCATATATTTCTTTCTTTATCAAGTCCTTCATCCAGTTACTCTGCTTCTTTGAATAGAGAGGTTTAACTGAAGAATGACAACTTCTCTTTTCATCTTACCAGGTATTGTTGTTCTTTTATCGCCCACCATGTTCCTTATACAAGATTAATTCTTGTGTATATTTTCTTTATGGTTCGTGGGAGCCCCAATCCCAGTATTTAATACAAACGCATTTCAAATTTCAAAAAATATGTAACAAACTATATATTTTTTAGAAATTTCAAGAGAGCTATTTCGGGATCAGTTTCAACTGTGCTTTGTAACTTCTAGTTTTGAGTATAAAATATTTGATATTGGTCTATCATTATCTTTATTTGAGCTTCCCATGTGTTCACTCTGTTAAAGTTCTCTTATGCATGCAAATCATTTTCTTTTTATTTTTATGTGATCAGAAATATTTATTTTAAACTATGATGGATGTGAGGAAATTTTTCTTATTTTCTTTAAATGTGTGAATGTGTGCGGTTCCTGATCCATTCTCACAAACTTTTCCTTAAAAAGAAAAAAAAAAACATTTTTCGTTTATCTTTCTTGTAACCTTTATATTTATTTGATTACCAAGGCATAATTTTGTCAAGTCCCATATATTGAAAATATTAAATTAAAGAGGAGTACCACCTCTATAAAAATGCAGGGGGATTTATATCCTCATGAGGTTGTCGTTTCGGTCCTAACATATTCAAGCATCAACAACTTACCAAATTATTCATTGAGACTTATTTTTCTAAATTTTGTTGGGAGTGGCTCCTATATCCCAACCATGAGTATTCTTTAGAAGATATCTCACATTCTCATATCTTAATGAAACAAAGCAATCAGTTAAATCTAGGAGAAGAAATAAACACTCAGCACATTTCACTTTTAGGGAAATAGTTTTTATCTCATCCAAGGGAAGAGAATAGTATTCAAGGTTTTGAGTATGAAACAAATATTAATATGGATTCCATTGACACACAATAGAAACCAATTATTCATTCATTTAAGAAAGAGAAGCTACCTTTCAACAATGTTTCTTTTCAAAATGACTCTTTCTCTAGAGATGTGCCTCAATCTCTTACTTATCCTGATTAATTTTCTGTGTATCCTACTTTTTATGGTGGTAGGACTCTGCTCAAATTTACCCATGATTCTATCCAAATAAATTATGCATTGCCAAACCCTTTTGAGATACTTGGTTATTTATGGAGAATATATAGAGAGAGAGAGCAAGACCTTTTCCCATCATCTGACTAGTTTTTTGCCTTATCAAACCTTTTCATGGGATGAGGTAAATGATGTAATATATGTTGATTATATTGTAGCTTCTTTTGATTCATTTGCATCATGGATTAATATTGGATAATATTCTATAAGTAGTAAATTGTTTGAGATACATGATATTAGTGGTTACCACCATAGTTTTAGCAATATGATTCACACAATGATGAGAGGAAATTTATGTAGATTGTTAAATACCATTAATCCCTTTCAAGTTGCTGGTGGTTGGAGTTATAATCATGGAAATACTTTAAAATAAAAGAGGCACTTTGGTCTATACCGATGGTTATATCAAGCCCTCATTGTTTTGATTCATCTCTGGGAAGTAATGATGGCTATGGTACTGAGATTCTCTCACAGACCACTTTTCAAGGAAATTCCATATATAATTCTTGGTAGGTATGCTACTCTCCCTTGAATTCCTCCCATCAATTTCATGATGCTCCTTGCATATATTTTGATACAATTGAGGTATGGTTAGAAGGATCATTCTTATTTCTGTTTCCCATACATTACAATTGTGATATCTTTAGCAGGATATATATGGTTTTTAATTATTTTATTTTCTCCATTTTTTGTCTATTAGTACTCCAATATTTGTTGCTAATATCTAATGAACATGTGATTGCAGGTTTGGAGTTACGTGAATGGCTACATTGGCATTATGCTTTCATATAGTTACATCTTACCTAACATAGTGTAGGATAGAAGTATAATAGATTATGCTAATGTATTTTCTTTACATAATTGTTTCTAATATAATTTTTTACAATAAATTCATCTGTAAATAATTAATTACCCTCATTATACTTCACTATTGAAGTCTACAGGATTAGCTGTTATTGATCCATCACAATTGTTTTTCTGGTTGGAATAATTTCATTTTGATTTTCAACCTTTAGCTAGTTTTCTATTGACTTAAATGTTAATGAAAGACTTGTTGGATCTAAGTCTCATTGGATGAAATACATATATATATATATATGTGAATGTTAATATTTTCTTGAATATTACTTTCTCTGTAAAAAGTGATTTTGGTGAAGAAGAGAACATTAAGTTATTACACTATTGGAAATTTTCCATGTGTATGAGTAACTTCTTGATTATTTTTAGCACTCATAAGTAATATGTCCACATATAAATCATTATCTCACAAGAGGATTTTTCTATTTAGATATACAAATCCCTTTTTGGTCAGAAAAATGAGCTCTTAGAGACTAACGGTCTTCATCTTGTTGATGAATGAAGCTATGTGAGACATTCTCCATCTTACAAACTTGTGAGATGTGGATCATTGTAGCTATGTGATTCTTTCTCTCATCTTACAAACCTGAGAGAAATCCTCTAAGAAGGGTTTATGGTTCCTGCTTGAGACAGAGCTAGGAATGTAGAGATGAACTCCTCCATTCAAAGAGTTGAGAAGAACCCCAGATGATTATCTAGTGGGAAAGGCGATCTATTGAGTTAGATGTGCCTGTGGCTGAGCACAAGGTGAATGTGTGAAATCCCAAAGTGTTGGGTGCATCGTCATGTGAATAGAAATGAAGATGATATATTAGCCTTCTCTAAGCAGCAGAGTTGATGAGAGAACTCCAGATGAATCTCATGTGTGAGGCAGTGGGAAATAAGATCTATAGAGTGGACGTTTCTATGGACGAGCATAGGTGAACATGTGAAGATCTGGTTCTTCTGTGTAATGCAATGAACTAGATATATGACATCCCTATGGATGTGCCCCTAGTGGATGAGCACTAGTGGGTGTATCATATCCTTTTCTATATATTGTTCAAGAGTCAGACCTTCCTGTAACCCTAATTGTTATGTAAAGTGTACAGGTCGACCCCACGTTAATGTGATTAATAATAAATGTAAAAGATAATTAATATGGTTAATAATAATAGTAACTATAATGTGACTTAGAGAGGTCGGTCCTGTTGAGCCTATAGACACTTTTGTTGATAGAAAAATTCTAATATAAGTAAAGGAATATTCCCCATTGTGGAATCATATCTTTCATGTGAGTTTGGAAATTTCAGCAAGTACACTTCTTTGGGAAAAGTGAGAATCTCTCTTGGGTGCTAGAGTTCTAAAGTTTGAGCACCCTCTTGTGTGCTAGGCTTTATCTTGGTGGTGAAGATATTTCTCTTGAAGAATATAGAAAAGGATTTGGCTGGGTTTTATTCCCTTTTTGAGAAGGGTTTCCCAGGATACATCTTGTGTTCTTATGCATGGTGCTTCTTCTTGTGATCTTGGTTGCTGCAACATTTTATGGTTATGGTTAAATGATCAAATGGAATTAACTTCATTATTAACCTATCTTATTGAAAACATAAACATGGTATCAGAGCGTAGGTCTTGAAAGAACTCATTGCACAAGAATCCACCAAGTCTCAGCTCACTTTTGCAGAACCGTAGGACCCCTTCTAGGGTGGCCAGAAAATTCCTATGAACCTCCTTTCAGTAGTGATTCAATCCTTAATACTTGGACGATGGGGCCACTTTTGGCATAGGAGAGTACGACCTCTTCCAACTCACCTCCAGAATCTCTCAAAAAAAAATCTCGAGAAATTTTTACTTTTGGCCCTAGGGTTTCTAGGGTGCCGAAATTTCCTGTAGAATATTATTTCTAGATTTCTGAAGAAACGTTCTCCTGAATCAACAAGCATATTCGTGACATTATCAAATTGGTTTTTGGTAGTCATAAGTCCAATATAATACAAGATTTCTAATTCAACCTAATCATTAGGTTTTCAAAATCCAGTCAACAATAAATTGAAGAAACCAATCAAATGAAGAGAAGAGCATTAGTAGAAGATAGGCTTGATGGAGCAAGCAACTTCAGGCTCTAGAAATCAAGGCTTCTAGTCACTCTTGAAGAATATGACCTCTTGTAAGTGACAACTAAAACTCTACCAGCCACATCTACAGATATAGAGAAGAAGATAAGAAAAGAAGAAGATGTCAAAGAAATAAAATTAATCTGAAGACATTCCTTTTTAAGAGATCACCTCTTTCTCCATATTGCCAATATGAAGACAACCTATGATATGTATGAATATTTAAAAGGAATGTTTGAAAGTGAAAACACTCTCAGAGCTCTTACATTAAAGAGCCAACTTCAAAATACCAATATGATGAAGTGTGACACAGTTGCACTCTTCTTTATGAATTTATCAGAGATTAAAGAACAAGTAGAGACCATTGGGGAAATCATGTTTGATAGAGAACTTGTCTTAAACACTCTCCAGAATCTTCCAAAATCATGGGAGCCTTTCATTCAGAGTATCAGTGGAAGATAATCTCTACCAACCTTTGATCGTCGATGGAAAAATTGCACTCAAGAAGAACTTAGAATTAGAAATAGAGGACTGGAAGATTCCTCAGAATAAAATCATGCTCTTGCACTTCATACAAATAAGGGTGAAAAATTCAAAAGAAATTTCAGGAAAACATTTAAAGGTGAAAATTCTTCATCCAATGGAGGTTGTTAAATAAAAGATGTTTAAGAAATTTAGTGCTTCAGATGTGACAAGTATGGACACCTTGCAAGAAACTGTCCAACTAGGAATAAGGGAAGACAATATGCTTCCACTGCTAACATTGATCCAGATCCCCCTCAAAAGAGTGAAGAGAAGAGAGGAGAAGTAATTCCTCTAAAAATACATGACTACAAACTAGGTAAATCAATTGATCTCTAATTTTATAGTTGATTGAATTTTTCAAATAAATGAAGGATATTATTCCTACTATGGGAGCTCTCAAAGACTTGGACCATTATCAATGGTACGAGAGTCTAACCCATATTTAATTTGTTCATTATATAAAAACAAGAAGAAACATTTTCCTTCAAGAAGAGATAGCCTTTCAAAGATCTAGAGAATCTCACATGGCAATTGACAATAAGACAAATACCTTCTCCCCCTTCAGCAGTTTAGAGGGAGACATACCTTATTCCAGTTGATCCAGTTGTTCCAGTTGAAATATTCAGAGATTTTGCATTAGGGCTTAAATATCCTACCTAGACTCACTCTACAAAGAGGTAGAGAAACATACAAGCCTCTCAAGGCACACCCCGAGAAAGAGAAAGAGATTTTCGAGCTATCCTTCAGTCATGAGCCATTTCATTGATGTTGAGACTCCTTGTCTTAGAGAAGCAATATGAGAACATGTATGGAAAGATACCATAACATAAGAATACCAGTATATCTTAAAGAATGATGCATAATATATTATTCAGGGACCATAAGGGAAGTCTATGGTAACTTCCAAGTGGATATATAAGATCAAGCATGCAGCTGATGGAAGTGTTGAGAAATACAAAATGAGATCTATAGCTAGAGATTTCTCACAAACATAGGGAGTTGTCTATGATGAGACACTTGATCCAGTAAACCCGATACACTTCCCTCTGTACTACCATCCATGAGATGGAAACTATATTAGATAGATAAATTCTTGATGAGTTTGGATTTTAGCAAGTGTGTTTCTCATCCAAACCTATTACAGTGTTGATGATGAGAGCTTGATTTTGATGACGTATTCATAAATCCTTGTTGTTGGATACAAGTAACCCTTGACATCTTAATTCGAGATGAATAATCTAAGTATGATGCACTATTTCTTGGGACAAGAAGTATGAGAGAGGAATGATGAGATTTTTCTTGAGTTAAGGAAAATATACAGTAAAAATATTAAAAAAGATCAAGTATGACATAATGCAAAAACCACCATGATGGATTTAAAAAGAAGAATATTGATGATGATTCAGACGAAACTGATCCACAATTGATTGGATCATTGATGTATCTGGTAAACACCAGACTTAATTCACGCTATGTAGTGAATGTACTTAGTCAATTCATGAGTTAGTCGAGATAGACTCACTGGATAGCAGTAAAGCATGCATTGATATATATATGAGGCACAATTGGATATGGCTTGAGATATGCCTCTAGTGTGAACTTGATTTTGGAGGATATGTCAATTGAACAAGAAGTACAGTGGACCAGAAGAGCACATCCGATTGATGTTCTACTAGAAAGTTTGCCATGATTTCCTATTGTAGCAGGAAACAAAACTCTATGGCCTTAAGTACCACATAAGAAGAGTATATATCAGTGACTGTGTGAAGAAATGTGGCTTCACAATCTTATGACATATTTACTTGACTGTGAGATGGATCCTATGATGATAACCAAGAACCGTGTGTAAAGCTCCTTGAGAACCTAGTGTTTCCTGATGGATTGAAACACGATGAGATGAAATATCCTTATATCAGAGATATGATGTAGAGGAAAATCATACACATGAATCACCTTCCTACACATGATCACATTACAGACATCTGCACTAGACTAACTTGGTGAAAAACTCCTTCCTTGTTGAGAGGGAGTATTGATGACTCCAGCCAAAAAAAAATTCAGAGTACATCCATGTGAGACTTGGCATGATGAAGAATGCTTCCCTAGTTGAGAGGAAGTGTTGAAGAATGTAGCCATGTGAGACATTATCCATCTTAAAAACCTGTGAGATGTGGATCATTGCAGCTATGTGAGTCTTTCTCTCATATTAAAAACATGAGAGAAATCCCCTAAGAAGGGTATGTGGTTCATGTCTGAGACAGATCTAGGAACGTAGATATGACCTCCTCCATACAGAGAGTTGAGAATAACTCCATATTATTATCCAGTGAGAAAGGAGATCTGTTGAGTTAGACGTGCCTGTGGTTGAGCACAAGGTGAACGTGTGAAATCCCAAAGTGCTGGGTGCATCGTCATGTGAACAGAAATGAAGATGATGTGTTAGCCTCCTCTGATCAACATAGTTGACAAGAAGACTCTAGATGATTATCCTGTGTGAGGCAGTGGGAAATAAGATATGTAGAGTGGGCATGCCTGTGAACGAGCATAGGTGAACGTGTGAAGATCTGGTTCTTCTGTGTAATGCAGTGCACTAGAGATATGGCATCCCTATGGATGTGCCCCTAGTGGATGAGCACTATTGGGTGTATCATATCCTTTGCTATATATTGTTCAAGAGTCAGACCTACCTATAACCATAATTATTATGTAAAGGGTATAGGTCGGCCCCACCTTAATGTGATTAATAATAAATGTAAAAGATAATTAATATAATTAATAATAATAATAATAATAATAATAATAATAATAATAATAATGTGACTTAGAGAGGTTGGTCCTGTTGAGCCAATAGACACTTCTGTTGATAGGAAAAGTCTAATATAAGTAAAGGAAGATTCCCCATTGTGGAGTCATATCTTTCATGTGAGTTTGGAAATTTCAGCAAGTACACTTCTTTGGGAAAAGTGCATACCTCTCTTGGGCGCTAGAGTTCTAGGGTTTGAGCACCCTCTTATGTGCTAGGGTTTATATTGGTGGTGAAGGTATTTCTCTTGAAGAATATAGCAAAGGATTTGACTGGGTTTTCTTCCCTTGTTGAGAAGGGTTTCCCAGGATACATCTTATGTTCTTATGCATGGTGCTTCTTCTTGTGATCTTGGTTGTTGCAACATTTTATGGTTATGGTTAAATGCTAAAATGGAATGAACTTCATGCTTAACCTATATTATTGAAAAAATCAACAAATATTACCCCAAATCCTGCTTGGAAGATATTTTGGGATCAAATGGATTCGTGTTCCCATACATATTGATTGGAATATTCAAGTTCCATCATCTGATATTAAACCTACCCCAGTTACTCTAAGCTCTCCATGATATTATGTCCTCGTACAATTGGAATTCTCCATATGAGTTCTTACTCCTTGAAGGTTTAATTAATTTGATTCCAACCAACACAATTATAGCATAGACTTAGCATAATTCATCTCAACCAAATATTATTGTTAACACAAACCTATTTCATTTTCCTATTTGAATCAATCATATGAAAATGGGTTTTCTTATCCAATTTGCAACTGGATTGATTCATATTTCTTCTACATTTACACAACAATGTAAGATATTCACCCTTGCGATGCTAGACCATGCTACTTTTTAAACCCTGCTACTGGGACCTCTTTTAGGAATCAATCTCCTCATACATAAATTTATAGGTTGACCCCAATCTAATCCTTGTCCTATGAATAGTAAATGATTTTGGATTTGGTCCTTGCTACAACTTTGTTGAAAAACACAATTGATGATTCTTATGCCACTCATTCTGAGATCATGATCCCTAATTTGCTTATTAATAGGACATGACATCGTCCTCTTACTTCATCACCAAAGAAATGTTGAAATCATTTGAATGATTGGAGGTGACCAGTATTCACATTAACCTTGAGATTAAGGGTAATTTCAAAGGAGAAACTTATGTGATTCGATTGGGAAAATCATTTCTATTTGATAATAGTAATGAGATCCTATTCATCATTGGAATTTGGTTTTAAATCACTTTGGGATGGTTTTTAATTCTTACCTCTCATTCATTCATGATGGGAGGGTCCTTTAATTTGGACCGTTACCTGATATTATCTCCTGATTCTCCTAAGCATTTCGATATGCATGATAGTTTTATTTTATAAATTAAAATTTTGAACATGATCTCAATTTTAAAGCTCGTCAAAGGAAATATATAGAAAAAGACCCAACACTTATTTCTCAAGAGGGAAAGTTGTGATTTTGGTTTTCTGGCTAACTACACTGGCACTATGGTTTCCCATTAGATCATGTATTGCTAGTATAGTTTAGGGATAGATTAAATCAACATAATTTAAATTCTATTTTTTTTTCTCATCTATTGTGTAGGTTGGGAAAAAGATTAGAATAGTCGAAAAACACAAAATTTTATCTCCTTATGGACTTGAAAGTATAGGGTGACTCAGGGAAGTGTTGATCCAAACCTATATGTTCAATTTACTTTGTAAAAAATTAAGGACTAACTAGTGATGCTCTTTAAACTGCAAATTAGGAAAACAATCTCATTGGTCTATTCATATTTTGTTTTTTTACAGTTAGATACCATCTCTGAACAAACTACTATATGAGGTCCTTTTTCATCCCATTATGATTGGATATGATGACCACAATACTTGTAATACAACATATTTAGCCCATTATACTGAACCTCTTAAATCTCTAAAGTTGCTAATCATCTATCATGGAAAAAAGAAACCTAAATCTTGCATTTTGAGCTCAAGGGTTTGATTGGTAAACTCTTTGCAATAGAAAATTGGCATGTCAGTAGGAGTCTATTAGCCTAAGATTTAAAAAAAAATGTGATCTCATGATTAACCAAATGCGAGTGAAATTTTCTTCATACATATTGTTCTAATCATCTGCTTGGTTTACTTAACCTGAATGGTATATTATCAATGGATCATGGGTTTAATCTTTCAGATTTGTTTGTTGAGGCTTCATACAATATAATTCACTTATTGATCCCAATTCGTACCGAAGATTTGTTACTCTTTAGAGGGTACCACTGATTAACACCATAACCTATCCTATTCTTGACAACTAAGATTGCTTGATTACTCTTCATTGAATCCAATCTCTTCTTCACTATTATCATCGAGTTCATTCTTACTACATGGATATATGAGAGTGAAATCAAGGGAACAATCCAATGGATATTTTGAGAATATTATTAAATTAAGAGACATCATTTTCCTCAAAACTCAATTTTCCTTGAAGATTTCATATGAAACAATTAATATACCAAACATTAATATATCGGAATCTCCACTTCTCCAGTGTACTATCATCAAAGAAAATTCACATAAGTCAAGTCCTATCTAATATCAATCTATATGAGGCATTGGTTGGTTGATTATGATATTCATAACATATGCCAGTGCCCCAATAACACTTTGACTAGGTCCTTTCTACTTGAACTATATTCAATTTGACCTGCATTTTCATGAGCCATATTAAATATTCAAATTTCCCTTAAAGAATACACATATTGTTCCAACCTTTTCTTGGAATATTGTTGTCCCTAGAGTTTACCTAACCTTGTTATCTCAAGCTTGAAGATTAAATATTGAATATGAGAAATACTCAACTTTGGTGATACGCAGGGAAGACATCTTTGCAGGTCATAAGTACGTGGGTTGCTCAATCTGAAAAGTTTCTTTATCCAATATTCATTTGTAGGTAGTAGTTCCTAATTGTGGTGGAACATATATGCCCATACTATACATGTATAATCATCCATGAAATGAAGAAAGTGTCTACATACCTTTTTCTTTGAGCCTCGTCCATCTCACATTAATGTAAAAGCTACTACTATGATATCTCTCAGCAAGATTTGTGGGTTGAACTAAAATGTGTGGCATATACTCAACAAATCAAAGATACTCTTCTATCAACCTACTTCCTATGCACCCAATTATACATGTAATTCTTCTATGAAAATATTAAGGGTTAGTCTAATTTTGATATTTAAAAGGAAGTTGAAAGCATTACTAATAGTGTGGGAAGTACAATTAAACCCGTCGGGGCTATGGATTCTCACTCGAAGTGGGGCCATGCTTGTATGATACCAAGACAACTTTGTCGGGGCTATGGACGCCCCCTGGTAGAGAAGTAATGCCAGAAACAAAGAGATGAGGAACACATTTATGTATATGTTAGCATTAAACTAAAAGTCAAGGGCCATGATCAAGCTAAAGCTAAGCATAAGTATGCTATTAATTAAAGAATTTACCTCACTAATTGCCTCATTGAAAAATGTATGTTAGATAACAAGTACTCTCACCGATAGAATATATATTTCAAGGACTTGAAATTATTGTGATACACGTGATTATGGAAATCTTAGCTACAATTTTAGTCTTGGAAAACAAAGTTACCAACTTAACGATAACTCTCCAGAGTTCTCGTTTTTATAGAGGTCACATTTACTGGCTATTTTTACCCATGAATCAAAAAGTTGTGCTATGGGTAGCACCCCTTTTTTGGTAGTGGTTAAAATTCAGATCGGTTGCATTGACAATTGATGCCAATGTGGAAAAATACTTTAAAATTGACCCTCGAATAGAAAAATGATGCTACAAATAGCACCAGGGTTTTTTTGGAGTCAAGATTATAACTTGTTAAAACTGTGGCCTTGACAATTAGTACCATCATGGATAAGCAACTCAAAATAGGTTCCTAAATCATTCCTTAAATTTGCTTTTTGTAATTTTTATAAATTCACATAAAAAAAATTCAAAATTGAAAAAAATAACTTTACAAGTTGGTTTTTAAAAAAATGAAAAAAATTCACATTTAAAAAAAGCTAAACACAAGTTTATTATTATTATTTTTTTTTACGAAAAGTTAAAAACTAAAAAAGCTAAGAAAAAAAATGGAATTAAAAAATGGAA
>ML790125.1:357392-394643 GCA_009831015.1 Picea engelmannii | reverse complement strand
TTAAAAATAAATTAAACATAAAACTCTAATATATTTTTTTTTAAATTAAAAAAAAAATAAAAAACGAAAAACCAATATACAAAAATGAATTTAATTAAAAGTTGTTGGACAATGTGTGTTGATCCAAGAGAGGAGGGCATGGGGGTTGATGCCATGGAGATCCAAGAGTGGAGGGCATGGGGGGCGATGCATCCCCCACACCCTCCTCTCTTGGTTTAGCCCCTGGGGGTGGGAAAGGGGGAACTTGTGATGCCCAACATCCCCCTCCCCGTTTCCCGCCACATCACCCTGCCCCTTTCCCACCCCCCTAGATCGCTTGTAAATATGTTGAACCTACACATATAAGATCTATATGGGAATTTCCATACAAACTTGTAGAGAAAATAGAAGAAAAGAGAAGTAGGAGAGAAAGAATAGAAGAATTCTCATTAACCAAAAGAATGAATGATAATTTACAATGATATACTCTCTATAACTCAACCAATGGGCACTAGAGGAGAAGCCAATGTGGCATAGTGGTGGTCTAGAGTGATATGGACACACACCAATAGTTACAGGAGTAAACTGCCACCTAGTCTAGTCTCTCGGGTAGTTACAGGAGTGAATTGCCACCTTGCTGAGTTTACTAGTCTATCAGTCTCCAGTTAATTGACTGAAATAGAGTGAAGTGAAGAGGAGATCATGGAATCATGAGTAATGCACTATTCTGGTGATGATACCAAGGACAATGCGGATTAGCTGGTGATTATCCCAATGCTACATGGTGATAATACCAATGCGGTATCTAGACTCCACTCAACTGATCAAACTGAAGTGTGAACTGAAGAGAATATTCTCCCTAAAATATAGAAGACTAAATAATGACTAATAAACATAGGGAAAACCTTAGGAAAAAGAAATATTAGGTGTGTGTGAAGTAACTCCAACACCTCCCCTGAACATCACTATGGTGAAAATAAAGAATGGGTCTCGACAACGAGGCCATGTTAGGTACCCAAATACAAAAGATACACTGAAATAAAACGAGGAAAGAGGGAAAAGCTCATGGGAAAACCCCCCCTCAAAGTACAATGTATGTAAAAAGAAGAACTAACAATTGCTAGGAAACAATATCCGTCACTCCAAGACAACTTCACAGAGAATGGAACTTCTGCTCAGTGAAGGTCTTGGTGAATATGTCTATAGTCTATTCCATTGAAGGAAAAAATTGTAGGTCGATGATCCCCTCATGTACTAAGTCTCAGATGTAGTGCATGTGGATCTCGATGTTCTTCGTCTGTTGCCTCTGAAATGGATCTTTGTAGAACTTCAAAATGCTCTAGTTTTCACACTAGATGATGATCGAACGATGAAATGAAATTACCAACTCAGTGAGAAAATGTTGTAGCAACATAGCATGAATGGTTATGTTAACTACCCCTATGTACTCCGCCTCGGCTGAAGATACAAAAATAACAACCTTATTCTTGCTCGACCAACAGATAGGCCTAGAACTAAGACTGACTGAGTAACTAGATGTGGACTTGCGATCGATGCTATCACCATCCCAGTTAGAATCAGAGAACTCGATGAGGTCCAATGTAGATTCTGTTGAATAGTGAATCCTAAAGGTGATGGTGCCCTGTACGTATCTAAGGATACACTTTGCAGCATTCCAATGTAGCTCATGTGTCTCCTACATGAACCTGTAGACTATTCCAACTGCATAGGAGAGGTTGGTTTGGAGTGTGTGAGACACAACAAGCTCCCCACTAGCTTTCTATATAGTGTGATGTCAACCAATGGAGTGTCCATGCCATCCTCAAGTCTGACTCCTGATAGGAAAGGAGTCGAAGAAGACTTGCAATCTGCCATGTGAAATCTCTCAAGGAGATCTTGTGCATACTTGGCCTGAGACAATTTGATTCCTGATGCATCCTGACTGATCTCCAGTCCAAGGAAGAAATGTAGTGGACCCATGTCTGTCATCAACAACCTATCATGAATAATCCTCTTGACTTCAACAATCATTGAAGTCAGGCAATCGGTGATCAACAAATTATCGACATACAAAACTAGGAGTAGAAGTGAATCAATATTCTTAAGCATGTAAACATTCATTTTTGACTTACAACATAAAAGTTATGTGACAATAGGTAGGAGTCCATAAAGAGACTTTTCCAGTCGATAGAATAAAGATGAATCATGCATAAATCCCTGGGGTTGCTCCATATAGATCTCCTTAGAGAGATCTCCGTGAAGAAATGCATTCTTCACATCCATCTGATGGAATTCCAATCCTTTCCCTACTGCAATGGAAAGTGCCAAACTTATGGAATCCATCTTCGCTACTGGAGTGAAAGGTATCATCATAGTCAATGCCATGCACTTGCTGAAAGACTTTGGAAACCATCCTAGCTTAGTATATGCTAATATGTCCATCTGTTGCACTCTTGGTCCTGTAGACCCAATTTCACCTGACAAGTTTCCTTCCTGAAGGAAGGGGAACCAGATCCCAAGTCTAGTTCTCAAGGAGGTAGTTGTACTCCTCCTACATGGTGGATTCCCAAAATGGATTTACAACAACCTTTCCATAAGATTTTGGATATGAAGACTGAACCAAAAAAATATGCCCAAGAGGCATCAATTCAGTGGTAGTGAGTGCAAGAGGAGGCTCCTCGAAATCAGATCGAGTCCTCCTAGTATTTGTTGGATCCCCAACAAGATCCATTGCATCCTGAAGAGCAGTATGGGCCCACTTGGGCCTCTGTTCTGGCTCTGCATCTACATCTGGATGCACTGACTTTGCATCTGATTATATTGACTATGTATCTAGATCATATGAATCCTTTGAAACATAACTCTCATCTGAAGAAGAGCTGGCATGTGCATGCTCATCATCTCTAACAGGTGAAAGAAAAAAAATGTCTGCATGCATGATCCAGATTTAGGATCAGAATGAATTTATTATAGAATGAATACCATAAACACAGAGATGGGAAGAATAACACAAATATTCAATGAACAATATCTTCTATTAAATAATGAAATAGGTTGAAACTGTAAAACTGTAGAACTGAAACTTGCTCAAATGGTGGTAGCTATCTTTGAGAAGAGATGTGGCTTCTACGCGCATCCTTCTAAGAATAATGGATTACAATGAGGCTCCAAAGGGCCTTTACATATTACTCATGAATTCCAAAACCCTATACATCCAAAAACCTAACCCTAGAAGGTGAAACACCAAAAGTCACATGGGCCCTATGGGTAAGTTGGTGTAATTTGGTACCTCAAATTCCTAGGGTCATAACTTTTGCATACGACCTCCATTTTAGGTGCATGATAGCCCATTGGAAAGGTATTTCAGAGAACTACACAATATGTCATTAGATTCTAACTTTGTCTACAATCTGACTATGGCGAGGCAAAAAAACAATGTTTAGGGCCCCAAAACAACCCTAAAAGTACAACAAGATGTGCTGACATGAAAACATACAAAATAGGCGAGTTGGATTAGGCAAGAGACTACATGTTTCCACCTGGAGAATGTGTGAGGCTTTAGACAAATCCATAAGTTTATAACTCACAATTATAAAGTAGTACAAAAAGACATGCTAAACAAAAAAAGACACGAGGAGCCAGTTGGAATAGGTGGGTGGCCACCAATATCCATCTGGATCATTCCTCCCCCCCTTAGGAAGAAATGGTCTCCATTGCATTGAGTTCAGGGATGATTTTAGGGGATAAATTTCACTCATGGGCTAATTTTCCATGGTTTTTCCAAAAATGAGTTTCACTATTTTAAAAATAATTCTCCCAAATTCTATAGAATAAAATAATTTTACCTTAAAAATCACCAAAATTTTATAAAAACTGCATAAAATCCTTAGAAATTTGAATATTTTTACAAAAATATTGCCAATCATTTATAGTTGGCATATGAAGGATTAGTAGTATTCGCACATGTTTCTACATTTTAAAATAAATTTCCATTCTTAAAATCATCCTTGGTTGGGTTTCCCCATCAGTTGAGGACACTTCTGCTAGATTTGGCCCCGAGTGAGCCACTTGCCTTGGTGTAGGAGTTTCCCTGCCTTGACAACCTGATAAAGAAAGATATGTTGTTGGGGAGTTCCCTTGACATTTGTGTTCACTATCTGATTAGTGGATGCTTGATCCATGTAGTCAAGGTTGAGCTCGGTTGGTGTCATTTGTTCGATGATCTGAGAGGTGTCCAATAATGGTGGAAAATATGGCCAAAGGAGGTCCAGATTGAATACTGGATGCAGAACAAGGAAGGGTGGCGTGTTGAACTCAAAATAATTTCTACCCATATCCCTAGTGATAGTGTAAGGCCCATAATGAAGTGGCCAAAGCTTCTGATGGGGCTCGACGAGACACCCCTTCTACAAATGTAACCAGACTTTGTTGCCAACCCGAACCTGGTGTGGGACCCTATGTTGATCATCGCACTGCTTGTACTTAGCATTGGATTTTTGAAAAATCTCTTGGAACTGTTGGCAAATGTGATGAATCCATTCAATGAATTTGGTAGCTTTGGAAACCACAGACTGATCAGGGGAAGAGTCTGTCTGTGCGGTGGCAATAGGAAGTGCAACATAAATGGGTCCCAAGGGTTGGAATCCCAGACCCACCTAAAATGGGTTATGGACGGTGGAACTATGGAGAGCCCTGTTGTAATTGTGTTGGACATATGGGAGACTCTCGTCCCATGTACGGGGATTCTCATAATTTTACATGTGTAGGATGTGCACAATCATCCGATTGATGACCTCAGTTTGGCCATCGTTTGGGGGTGGAAAGAAGTGGATTTTGTGAGCTTGGTTTCCAACATAGACTAGAGACTCGACCAAAAGGTGTTGAGGAACATGTTGTCTCAGTCATAGATGATGGTCTGTGGTATCCCAAAGTGAACCCAAACTCATTCAAAGAAGAGCTTGGTAGCATCAGTTGTTGTGATGGTCTTCTTACAGGTTGTGAGGATGACCATCTTCGAAAACCGATCAATGACCACAAACATGCAGTCATTTCCGTACTTTGTGGATAGAAAACCAGACATGTAATCCATGGATATGGACTCCCACGGCTTCTCAGGAATAGGCAGACGAGCATATAATCCTTGCTTCTTGATGGCCAACTTGGAAATGGCACATATAGTGCAATATCTAATATACTTATTGATGTCCAGTCAAAGTTTTGGCCAATAAAAATGTTTTTGAAGGACGACCACAGTTTTCTCTACGCCAAAATGTCATGCCACCCAACTATAGTGTGATTCCCAAATCATCTTTGCACGCTCGCTTGTAGAAACACAGAGATGGCCCAGGTGATATAAGAGTCTGTCTTGGATGTGAAATCAATGACAATGGCGCATGTACCCAAGAACTGATATGTGGTGGCGAAGTCCGGATCATTCTAGTAAAGTTGGGGCCACTCAGATGTTTCATGTCCACAAGAATGGAGCACAATGGTAAGTGCAGCCACAGGAGGCTGACTGAGGTAGTCAGTGACACGATTGGAGATACCTATCTTATACTTGATGTTGATCTGGAACTTCTACAGGTAGGTGGACCACTTCTGGTGGCGGTCATTCTGCAATTTCTCATGTGTCTGTATGAATTGTAGAGGCTTGTAATCAATGTGTATGATCATCTCTATCCCCAGAATGTAATGTTTCCATTGACGATAGGCTTGTACAATGGAATACATTTCCTTGTCATAGGTGGGGTATTTACGGACAGAATCAGAGAGTGTCTCACTATGGTATGCCATCGGATGCCCATGCCGAGTGAGAACTGTGCCCACAACATAGTCAGATGCATCAGTCTCAATCTCGAAGGGTTCTTGCAGATTGAGCAAGGAGAGTACTATAGATGAGCACAAATGATGTTTCATATATTTGAATGCTCGTTGCTTCTCCTTCCCCCACATGAACTTAGCCCTACCACCGTGCTTGGTCACCTAGCTGAGGGCCCAGGAAATATAGGAGAATCCCAACATGAACCGTCGGTAAAAATTGGCGAGTCCTAAGAACCTCTGAAGCTCGGTCAGTGTGGTCGGGGTTGGCCAGTCACGGATGAATTGGATATTATTTGGATCAACATGTACCCCATGCTCATCAACAATGTATCCCAGGTATTAGACCCTGTTCATGCCAACAAAGCATTTTTCCAAGTTGGCATAAAGATTGTGATGCCACAGAGTGCTCAAAAACTAATGAATGTTTCGCATGTGATCCTCCCACGTTCTGTTGAATATGAGGATGTCATCCAAATATAATACCACAAAGGAGTTGGTGAAGGGTCTCAATACATAGTCCATCAACCTCATGAAAGTGGTTGGTGCATTTTTTAAGCCAAAGGGCATGACTAGCCATTCGTAGAGACCTTCCTTAGACTTGAAGGTTGTCTTCCAGACATCTGTTGGTTCGATGGGAACCTGGTGGTAGCCATACTTCAAGTCAATCTTGTTGAATAAATTTTACCCCTTGAGTTGGTCAAGAAGGTTATCAATCCTGGGAATGGGATAGCGGATCCTGACTATGATTTTGTTTAAGGATCTGTAATCAATGCAGAGTCACCAAGTCTCGTCCTTCTTCCACACTAGTACACTCTGGATTCTGAAAGGGGAGGGTCTGGGTATGATGTGCCCCTCTTGAAGAAGCTCTTGGATCTGCTGCCTGATTTCATGATTCTCCATCAGTGAGCATCGATAGACTGGTGTTGACAAAAATCGTCAATGAAGTTTTTCCTGCAAAGTGTTGCTAAAACCTATTATTATAAAAGCTAAATAATACTAGTAGGTGGGACTCCCTTGTAGATTGGAGATCAGGTCTAGTCCTTATTTGATTTTTGTGCTCATGTTTGACACTACTTACATGTGAGATCTTGTTTTTATTAGCTATGGATTGGACTTATGAAGTATTGGTTCTTATGTTACTACGGCCTATGATATTCATTTGTACCATTGCTATATTTTCTTGGGACACCTACACAACAGACATGTTAGTAATAATACATAAAAGGCAGTTGGAAAAAAAGAACAACACATACAAGCAATTGGAAAGAAATGAAAAGAAATGCAACAAATGCAAAGGGAAGAATTTAAACTATGATATATACTATACTGTGTGCATCAATTTTTTTTATGGATTGTTGTTATCCTAGCTACTAAGTTAATAGCTATGCGATTTTGTTCTTGAGTTATATAGTTTATATGCGGTGGTGATTATGTAATATGGTAAAGTTGGAAATGGGAGTGATGCAGGAGCATCGCCGACGTCAAGTGAGCGTGGGGCACACACCAACGCATTTTGGCATGTGATAAATTGTTTAAAATCTTTTGAATATGGGTGTGCCAAACGTAAATGAAATAATTAAGGAAGGGCATACTTCCATATTGTAAACAGACCTTGAGCATCCCGCTCTCGTCTGTATTAGGTAAAGGCAATTATGTTAATGAATGTAAGTAGGTAGACTTGAATCCTTAGATTAGATAGTTTTAGGAGAGAAGAGGGAAAGGGGATATAGACACCCTCCCTTGTATCATTGTAATAATAAGAAGCATTATGAGAAGAGAGCATAGGAGAGCAGAAGCAGAGAACTGTGTAGAATTAACCCCATGTATAGAGGTTCTAGATTAATACAATTTTTTTTAGTTCAGACTCATGGTGTCCAATTGCTTCTTCATTGTATATGCTGATTGATGTTTGCTTGGTTACTCTCTGTTATGCATTTGCTTTGATGCATGAATGTATGATTTTGTATTAAATGTATGAAATCTAAAGAGAGGGAGAGTAAAGAATGAGTTTCAATTGTTTCTCTGTCTGAGCAAGAGGTTTCCTGCAAGGAGTGCAGTGAATTTGTCCGCAAGGCGTGCGTTGACAAGAGTCCAGAGTTTCATCTCTGAAAGCTCAGAAGAGATAAAGTTATTCTCATTCTCACAGAAGTGCAAATTAAGCAAAGGAGTCATGCAAGGAGTGCACAGGCTGAGTGAAGTCTCAGTGTTTGCAGACTGAGCGAAGTTGTTGAAGGACTACTGTTGCAAGGAGTGCGTAGAGTCAAAGGACTTCAATTCTTTGAAGTAATTGAAGGATTCGCCGCAAGGAGTGCGTGCGGGAGTCTTCTTTAAGACTCGAAGTTGTAGAAAGCTCAGGAGGGATAGGGTCTTCGCAGTTGTCGAAGAAAAGCTCAGGAATTTTAGTGCCTTGAAGCATTGGAAGAAGGCGCATAAATATCGTTTCATGGGTGGACAAGTTTTGTGAAAGATCATTTTGTTCATTTCGCATAAATCACCAAGGAGGAAATTGATGGTCAGAGTTCTCTGTGGAGAATTCACGACGTTCTAGAAGCCATCAAATCTTGCAGAGGAGCAGGGGAGTTATGACAACATTCATCGAGTGAAATCTCAGGAGAATTGGACCATAGGATCTGAATCAACGAGGGCCATTGGATCACCCACCTAAATCTCATTTCAGGGTTTCGTGGGTTGAACGGTTGAAACCTTCGCATCAAGACTTGCTAGATCGCGAAAGGTGAAGTCGTGAAATTATGAAGGAATCTGAGCCGTCAGTTAGAAGAAGGATACGTGTCGTGAAATCACCCGTATTGGGGTTTCGGGCATCGGAGGATAAGAGGTCGAGACTTTCTTCCTGAAAGTCCTGAAGTGGCGAGTGGCAAAGATGTGAAGTGGATCACAACCATCCATTGGGAGGAGGACAGGTGGAAGAGATCTAGGGATCTTGTGAATTCAGGGTTTCGCAAGGCGAAAGCCCAAAGTTTGGGTGCTCCAAGTTGCGAGGAGCGAAGTCGCGAACTGTCGAGGTTGCACATAAGGGACACATGGAAGAACTGCATAGTGGGCTTGGGAATTAAACCAGTGGACACACGTCACATTTGAAAGAGTTGATCTGGCTCAAAGGGCATATAGAATGATCATGTGAGTAGATCTCAACCCGAGGGCCGATAGGTCTATGTCAGTTGTGGTATCAGAGAACATAAAGGTTTATTTTCTTTCTGTAGCAGGGAAAAGGAAGATTCACCATACCGTCGAGAAGAAGAGACAAACAAACACCTGATCCACCAGAGGATAGGGAAATGCCGAGAAGAAGGGGTAGGCAGATGCCTGATCCAGCCATGGAGAGAGAGATGCGTGACCTACGCGCCAGACCGAGGACATGGAGACAACACAGAGATGCATAGTCGGTGCTGGGGATCTTAGTGATTCCGAAAGTGAAAATGAGGTCGAGCATGAAGGAGAAGAGGTAATAGCAGAAGATGCAGCAAATGAACACCTGATTAGGGTTGTTGCAAGAATGGGTGCTAAGGAAAAAATGGACATTCCAGTATATGAAGGAAATCTAGATGCCGAAGAGCTTCTAGACTATTTTAGAGCTCTGGACACATATTTTTACTATGAATATGTTGAGGAGGACAAAAAGGTCAAACATGCTATCACAAGATTGAAAGGACATGCAACATTGTGGTGGGATGAGCTACAAGCTGACAAACACTGCAAAGGCAAGAAAAATATCAAGAGTTGGGATAGGATGATCGCAAATATGAAGGCGAAATTCATTCCCAGGGATTACCAAATTACTCTGTTTCGTAGAATGCAGAATTTGAGACAAAAAATGATGACAGTGAAGGAATATACTGAAGAGTTCTACAGGCTGAACATCAGGGCAGGTCATCGCGAAAGTGATGATGAAAAAGTTGCCAGATACATGAATGGTCTGAGATACAACATTCAGGATGAGATGAGCATGATGACCATCCAAATGGTGGAAGATGCTTATCAAATGGCTCTAAAGGCGGAAGAGTAGCTGAGTCAAAAACAAGGTCAAAGAGGCCGAGGCAGAAGTCAAGCTAGAGGCAAATCAATTGCCCAGGATAGAAACCAGAAACCCAAGGAAGACTAGAAGAAACCTTAGACTCAAACTAAGAGAGGTGGAAGTTCACAGAGAGGGAAGCATACCGAACAGAGAGGTCAGTATGCTGACGCAAACATTTTTCCTCGTACCAGAGGTAGAGGAAGAGGAAGAGGTGGAGTGGTAAAATGCTTCACATGTGGAAAGAATGGACACAAATCTTATGAGTGTCCAGACAAAAAGAAAGAAGGTGGTGAAACTCACATCGCCGAAGCATAGAGGTGTAATGTTGAGGCAGAAGATGCTGAAGGTGGAAGATCACTGATGATGTGAAAAGTTCTCTTAACTCCAGAGAAGGAAGTGGAAAATCTAGTGCAAAGGAACAAACTTTTTTGGACTGCTTGTAAGACCAAAGACAGGGTATGCAAGGTCATTGTGGACAGTGGTAGCACAGATAATCTCATTTCTACATATATGGTAGAAAATATGGAGCTGGAGATGATTGAACATCCAAGCCCATACAGAGTTTCATGGCTACAAAAAGGACATCAGTTAAATGTCACTAAACAATGTTTAGTTGAATTTAAAATAGAAGGGTATAAAGATGAAATACTCTGTGATGTTATTCCCATGGATGTTTGTCATCTATTGCTGGGTAGACCGTGGAAATATGACAGGAATGTGATTCATGATGGGAGAAAGAACACATACACCTTAGAGAAGAATGGGAGAACTCACATGTTGCTTCCCATCAAAGATAAAGAGGTGAAACCTGAAGTAAGCAAGACTGTACTTCTCATGAGTGGGAAGGAACTTCTTACAGAGGTTAAGAAGAAGGAGGAACCGCAATTCATTGTGGTCAAAAAGCCTAAAATTGTTTTAACCAGTACAAGGGTAGATGATTTACCGAAAGAGGTTCAGAAACTGTTGGAAGAGTTTGCTGACATAGTAGTGGACGAACTACCTCGTTTGTTGCCACCGATTAGAAGTGTGAACCATCATATTGATCTCATACCCGGAGCTAGTTTACCAAACAAAGCAGCATATAGATTGATGCCGCAGGAGAATGAAGAAGTCAAAAGACAGGTCCAGGAGTTAATGGACAAAGGGTTTGTTAGAGAAAGCTTGAGTCCATGTGTTGTTCTGACAGTGCTCAGCCCGAAGAAAGACGGAGGTAGGAGGATGTGTACTGACTCGAGGGAAATCAACAAGATAACCATTAGGTATAGATTTCCATTGCCAAGGATGGATGATTTGATGGATTGCTTGAGTGGAGCCAAATTTTTTTCGAACATTGATTTGAAAAGTGGATATCACCAGATTCGTATGAGAGAAGGTGATGAATGGAAGACAACCTTCAATACTAATGAAGGGTTGTATGAATGGATTGTTATGCCGTTTGGTTTAAAAAACATGCCAAGTACTTTCATGAGGTTGATGAATGAAGTCCTGAAGGATTTCATCGGAAAATTTTTCATTGTGTATCTTGATGACATACTGATTTTCAGTAAAACAGAGGAAGAGCATCTGAAACATTTGGCCACAATGATGAAAAGGCTATAGTAATAGAAGTTGCTGATAAACATGAAGAAATTTTCATTCATGAAGACAGAGCTCATTTATTTGGGTTTTGTTATTTCTGCAGACAAGTTGAGGATGGATCCAGATAAGGTGGAGGTAATTAAGAATTGGCCATCATCGAAGAGTATATTTGAGGTGAGAAGTTTTCATGGATTGGCTAGTTTCTACCAGAAGTTCATCAGGAATTTCAGTGGAATTAGTGCACTGATGATGGACACAGTGAAGAAGAGACACAAGTCTTTTCACTGGAAAAAAGAGGCTGAGAAAAGCTTCAATTTATTAAAGAATAAAATCACGGAACAACCAATTTTTGTGTTGCCTAATTTCAAAAAGACATTTCAAGTAAAATGTGATGCAAGTGTATTTGCAATAGGGGTAGTTTTGATTCAAGAAGACAGGATGATAGCGTACTTCAGAGAGAAGCTGAATGAAGAGAAAGTGAAATACTCCACGTATGACAAGGATTTCTATGCTATTATCCAGGCATTGAAGAAATGGAGGCATTACTTAATCCCGAAGGAGTTTGTTTTATACAGTGACAATCATGCTTTGCAATTTGTGACTCAACATGAGAAGTTGAATCAAAGACATGCAAAATGGGTTGAATACATGCAGAACTTTACTTTTGTAACTAAGCATATTTCTGGAACTGCTAACAAAGTTGTTGATGGTTTGAGCAGGAAATGTTTGTTGTTGCAGGAGTTCAGAGTCAAAACACTGCGTTTTGATGATCTCAGGGACATGTATAAAGATGATCCAGATTTTAAGGAGGCGTATGAAGCAACTGAGAATCCAATTCTTAGGGACAGAGGTCAATGGATAGAATACATGATCTAGGATGGATTGTTATTCAGGGGCAATCAGTTATATATTCCAAAATGCTCCATGAGGGAGAATTTGTTGAAGGAGAAACACAGTGGAGGATTGGCCGGGCATTTCAGTCATGACAAGACGTTCTCAAAGTTAAACGAGTCATATTTTTGGCTAGGAATGAGAGAAGACGTCAAAATATTCATGGACAGATGCAAAATTTGTCAGCATTCAAAAGGGAAGAGGCAGAATGTAGGATTTTATCAACCGTTACCCATACCTGATAGGCCGTGGGATGCAGTCAGCATGGACTTCATATTGGGGTTGCCAAGAACACAAAGAGGGTTTGAATCGATCTTTGTAGTGGTAGACAAATTTTCTAAAATGGCACACTTCATACGGTGTCAGAAAACCAGTGACGCAACTCACATTGCGAATCTATTTTTCAAAGAGGTCATTCGACTTCATGGCTTACCAAGGAGCATAGTTTCAGATCGAGACGCTAAGTTCGTAGGACACTTCTGGAGAACCTTATGGAAAAATCTGGGAACAAACTTGTCGTTCAGTTCAGCTTATCATCCTCAAACGGATGGACAGACAGAAGTCATGAACAAATGTTTGGGAGACTTGCTGAGGAGCTTGGTGACAAAACAACACAGTCAGTGGGATAATATTTTTCCACAAGCGGAATTTGCATATAATGATTCAATCAACAGAAGCACATGGTAGAGTCCCTTCCAGATTGTTTATGGGATGTAGCCAAGAGTAGTATCTGAATTGAGAGATTCAGAACATAATGCAACTAGGGGTGCTAGTGCAGAGGATTTCGCAGAAGCGATGAAGGAACTTGACAGCCAGGTGAAGGAGCGATTGCAAAACTTGAGCCAAGAGTATAAGCGCAAAGCAGATCAACACAGGAGACAACTTCAATTTGAGGTTGGTGATTTGATTCTGGTACATCTGAGAAAGGAAAGGTTCCCGAAGGGGACATATAACAAACTGAAGATAAAGAAGATCGGACCATGTAAGGTCTTGAAGAAATTTGGGGCAAATTCTTATGAGATTGAATTACCCGATGGGATCGGAATTTCTTCGATATTCAATGTCTCATATTTATACCCATACAAAGCTGAGGAAGTAGAAGAAGGTAGTGAACAACCAGAGGCTTAGTGGGATAAACAGATTCCAGTTGCAGGAAGCTACAGATGGAAAACATATTGGACAAAAGAATTAGCAAGAGGACTAGGAGAAAGGAATACTTTGAATACTTGGTCAAGTGGAAGGGAAATCCAGTTGAAGATGCCAGTTGGGAGAATGAAGCAGAGATCAAGAAGCATGGATAGACCATGCGAGAGCTCATGGAAAGGAGCCCATGAAAATTTTCAAGTGAGGGAGTATGATACAGGAGCATCATCGACGTCAAGCAAGCGTGGGGCACACACCAACGCATTTTGGCATGTGATAAATTGTTTAAAATATTTTGAAGATGGGTCCGCCAAATGTAAATGAAATAATTAAGGAAGGGCATACTTACATATTGTAAATAGACCTTGAGCATCCCACTCTTGTCTGTATTAGGTGAAGGCATTTATGTTAATGAATGTAAGTAGGTAGACTTGAATCCTTAGATTAGACAGTTTTAGGATAGAAGAGGGAAACAGGATATAGACACCCTCCCCTGTATCATTGTAATAATAAGAAACATTATGAGAAGAGAACATAGGAGAGAAGAAGCAGAGAACTATGTAGAGTTAACCCCATGTACAAAGGTTCTGGATTAATACAAAAAAATTTAGTTCAGACTCATGGTGTCCAATTGCTTCTGCGTTGTATATGCTGATTGATGTTTGCTTGGTTACTCTCTATTATGCATTTTCTTTGATGCGCGAATGTATGATTTTGTATTAAATGTATGAAATATGAAGAGAAGGAGAGTAAAGAATGAGTTTCAATTGTTTCTCTATCTGAGTAAGAGGTTTGCTGCAAGGAGTGAAGTGAAGTTGTCCACAAGGCGTGCATTGAAAAGAGTCCAGAGTTTCATCTCTGAAAGTTATTCTCATTCTCGCAAAAGTGAAAATTAAGCACAGGAGCCATGCAAGGAGTGCGCAGGCTGAGTGAAGTCTCAGTGTTTGTATACTAAGCGAAGTTGTTGAAGGACTACTGTTGCAAGGAGTGCGTAGATTTGAAGGACTTCAATTCTTTGAAGTAATTGAAGGATTCACCGCAAGGAGTGTGTGCGGGAGTCTTCTTTAAGACCCAGAGCTGTAAAAATCTCAGGAGGGATAGGGTCTTCGCAGTTGTCGAAGAAGAGCTCAGGAAGTTTAGTGCCTTGAAGCATTGGAAGAAGGTGCAACAATATCGTTTCGAGGGTGGACAAGTTTTGCGAAAGATCATTTTGTTCATTTCGCATAAATCACCAAGGAGGAAATTGATGGTCGAAGTTCTCTGTGGAGAATTCACAGGTTCCAGAAGCTGTCAGATCTCGTAGAGGAGAAGGGGATTTACAAAATCATTCATCGAGTGAAATCTCGGGAGAATTGAACCATAGGATCTGAATCAACGAGGGTCGTTGGATCACCCACCTAAATCTCATTTCGGGGTTTTGTGGGTTGAACGGTTGAAACCTTCGCATCAAGACTCGCGAGATCATGAAAGGAGAAGTTGCGAAATCATGAAGGAATCTGAGCCGTCAGTTAGAAGGAGGATACGTGTCGTGAAATCACCCGTATCGGGGTTTTGGGCATCGAAGGATAAGAGGTCGAGACTTTCATCCCGAAAGTCCTGAAGGGACGAGTGGCGAAGCTACAAAGTGGATCACAGTCGTCCGTTAGGAGGAGGACAGGTGGCAGATATCTAGGGATCTCACAAATTTGGGGTTTCGCAAGGTGAAAGCCCAAAGTTTGGGTGATCCAATTTGTGACGAGCGCAGTTGTGAAGTGCCGAGGTTGCACATAAGGGACACGTGGCAGAACTGCATAGTGGGCCCAAGAATTACACCAGCGGACACACGTCACCTATACAGAGGAGTCAACACCCCGTTGACCTCTTGTGTCTTGGGGACTCAGGAGAAAAGGGAATGAAGGTTCGATCCTTTGACTCGCAAAGTCATGAGTAGCGAGAACAAGAGGAGAAAACTCAAATCTTGCCTCTCGGGGGTTCGGGAAAGAAGGTGCCAATGTTGAACCTTTGAACTCGTGAAGGCGTGAGAGGCGAAAGGTGCCAGTGATTAGCCTAACTGGTGGTCGCGCAAGGAGGGAACTGACAAAGGGAGAGATGTACCCATTTCGCAATCTCGGGTATCGCGATATTGCATAGGAAGGGTCAAAATTCATGACTCGCGAACTCGCGAAATCGCAAATTGCAAAAAAGAACCTGTGGATCAATTTGAAAGGGGATTCTAGCAGAGAATCCGAAAGAGACGATCCGGCTTGAAGGGAATATAGAATGATCCTGTGAGTGGATCTCGACCCGAGGGCCGATAGGTTTGCGTCAGGGAGATATGATGTGGATGGCGCATTTGAAAAGTAATAGATGCATATTCCAACATAGGGTTTAATTTAATCGTGTTAATGAAAATCTTGTTGGCATGTACTAATGAGTTAATGAATTGTGGGTGGAGGCAATGTGCATTTACTGCACGTCACCTTTAATCCTTCCATTGGCCACCACCCTAGTCGAGCTATTGCTCAAAATTGTTTTTGTGATTGTACTCTGATTTCTTAGCAGAGAGGAACTACTCGACCAACTCGCATTTTAAGGTGTTCGATTATAGGCATGTATTTTTTTGGCCATTCATGAGTCTGACCTGGTTATGAAATGATTATTGGCTCGGGTGTATTGGTTTGTGCTTTCCTTAAGTATTGCAACTGTGTAAAATTGTGATTTTGGAATGAAGCATTGATGGTTCTTTCTACAATAATCTTGAATTCATAAGTGTTATTGGTCATCCCAGGGGTTAGCAGCCATAAGGGTTCTCTGTTACCTTTACTGGTTTAGTTGGAGGGTTTTTTGTTTGGTCTTGGGTGACTGGCTATCCTCACGCATTCATCGATATATCTAGTCTTTGGTTTTTGTGGGTCTAATGGTTGGAATAACTCTATGTCACTGCATTCTGTTCACTTGAGCATTGTTTTTTTTTCACAATTAAAGGCTTCACAGTGGGTTATTTGGTTCTTTCTCAGCCCTGTATTCACTTCAACATTGTGGTTGCTTGATTGGAGAACCACGAGGGTTATACCCTGCATGTGTTAAGTATCATTGATAGGTCGAATTGGAGCCTTACCCTGTTGCTACTGAGAGGGGGGTGAATCGGTATCAAGTACAATTTAAAAACCTTTTCCAACTTATACTTAAACCATTTAATTATATCCAATGAGCAATGAACAATATTATAAGAGTTACACCAATACACCACAATACACCATGCACAATATATATGAGAAATAATCAATAGTTTTTGTTCAAGGGAAGTAATGACTTCCAAAGGTAGCTACAGATTCCAAATGTAAAGGGAGGGATAAAAATCCAAGAGAAAGATACAATCCTCCAATATCAAGAGATATTTGAACTCTATATCCTTTCCCCTTCCTTCCACCCAAGAATATATGAGAGATAATAAAACTTTATTCAATTTTGGTCTGTTCAGAAGACCCAACTTGTATAGCATGCCCCACACTCAATATTTAACATCTGATTTTGAAACTCATACACAAGAAACTAAATTCCGTACTATTTCCAATGGAAGTGGTACCACTGCATTTGGAGTCTGTATGAAAAAGTTAGGACTGTTTTACCCGGAACACCTATTTATTGACTAGTTTCAGGACTGGTCACAAACCCTATATTCCACAAGGTGTATCTCCATAATTATAGCGAATCAAGAGCTGAAATTTTTACCAGAGGTACCTTGATATGTCTTCTCAATACCATAGCGATTTCACCATCTGAATTGTTCTAGAAAAATTTTTATAGCAAAAATGGTAAGATTACCTGAAAATAACATACCGTAGAACACATCACCAAAAGACTTCATCCTCCCTTGAAATCCGGCCTTCTTTTACTTCTTATTCAATCTGAAATTCGATTTTTATCAAATGAATGTATAATGATGTTTATTTATACCATTTATGCCACTTTATTTTAACATTAGGGCCGACCTGACACTTTCTTATTTTGTAATTCTTTTCTTTAATTATCTTCAGGGCCTACATGTACAATTCACTCTGTCATATTCAAAAATTCATTTCTCCTCAACCATGAGGATCCACGTGACGTGCCACATACCACCGGAAACAACATGATGTATACTATCCATTCATGGATGTTGTATCTGCATGGGCATTTTACTTCATGTCCAAATACCTTCATCAATCTTGCGGTCCAAAACCCATGACTAGGGTTGACATCAATGACAACAACAAATCTTCCAACACACCCTTCTGTTTTAGCCCTCCTGTCGCGATATTTGTTACCAGTCCACGAATAAGTTGTGGTTCTCTCTGCATATGCACTGCTGGTCTTCAGAGGTTCTCACCATTGAAGGGATTTAGCTCTAGATTTTCCTATGTTCGTCACAAAACAAACCCTTAACTCCACAAGTTTGAGGGTTGATAGAGAAGACCGACGTGGCCTGTCGGGTTTACCACATGGTTATTGTTGGATGGTTTTGTATTTTTGACAAAACTGGGTACAAACTCTCCCAGTTGGTCTTATGACGATCATGTGGGTTGATATATGGTCATTGTCTCTGTTATTAAAATGAATAACCCTACATTGTTAATTGGGTAGTCCAGATACACAATCACTCTCCTTGTGTTTGATAACCCAGTATTGTTTATTTAAGAAGGTCACATCCTCACTCCATGTCGATGCATGGTTGCCACAACATGATTTTTTATTTGGTTGATACACAGTCATGGTATTTTTGCACTAAGGATTATTTGGATGTTTAGCTTGGCATTGGTTACAATTTCTTAATGATGCTCGCGCATGTTGCATTTGTGTGTGTGGTGTTTCTACACAACGAATAAATGGTCATTGTAATGTGTGTTCTTTTGGGGCCAAATGGTTATTGCAACCCAAATGATTGTAGAAAATCCACCCACTGTATGCATTACAATTATGTGATTGCATAAGCCTGGTTTTACATAGCATGGTTGGTTGCAATTTGATCAATTTGAAGAAAATACTGTGTTAGATCGATATCTCGGCACGATGGGTTAAGTTAATAATGTGACTATGTATAATATGGAAGTTTTGGGTTCCACACTCAGAGATAGTCACAAATTTTAAGCACGACTTTGTTTCTTTTCGATTTTTTATTATTTTTTATGAAGACATGCATGTTGTTGATACCTCATTGTGATGGACAACCTATCATGCTAGAGTCACATTGAATTGATCTTGTACAGTGACAGAATTACACTTGCATAATTGAATTATTATGTGCATAACATGTTTTGGAATGGTGGCTATTGTATGTTTGTTTAAATGATGATCCAGGTTTTTGCAATTTTAGTCTGGATTATTTGGCTGACTGTCATTATGTATGTTTAAGGAATGTCATGCATTTTAAAAGATAAGCCCGTTTACAGTGGAAATATAACTTCACTGCAATTTGTGAAACATGACTTTGGGCGTATTTGATGATTGAATAAATGTGTGGACAGTGGTTGTTTTTTAACAAAGTGGAAATAATTACTATTACACACTTGAGAATTGTTATAAGTAAGAAGAGCAAAACTCCTTACAGCTTTTGTGGAATGCATACTGTCTTATTAATGGCACCATGTTAGAGTTTTGACTATGAGCAATGACTAGCTAATACACAGTGATTGTTATGATCGTCTGGTTGGTGAATCTCCTTTTAACAGAATGAATATATGGATTACTTGATTAATTTTGTGAACAATAACCACTCTCATTCCCCACCATTATTTTGTTAATTACAATCACATCACCTTCCCACATTCATTTTTCACTCCCTGTTCTAAAAATTGATTATAGTCAAGAAAATTCTGTGTTGAAGCAGATGGAAGTAGCAGTGTCTTGGTGAATTATAGTGATGTTTTATTTGGTTTGCAGTTGATTGTTGTTGTCCTTGAGNCCCCCCCCCCCCCCACCCCCTCATCATATCATGTTCATCTCAATACAAACCCCTCACATATCTCATATCCCAAGACCCTTTATTTACCCCTTTCTCGTTGATAAACAAAAAAACAATTTGTATGGATTGGATTGCATGATTCAGATACATTGCTAAGCTAAATATATTTCATATTTTTAAGAGTTTTCATTTATGGTTATTTAAAAGACTATTTTCTAATCAATCATGCATGAAGGAATGATGCTTTTCAGCTGAGGTAGCCATGGACAAGGAAACAAAGGGAGAGGTAATTGGAACAGGGGCCCAGGAAGGCCGAGGTTCTCCATGCATTTTGATGTGTTTTCACAAGATCTTGGCCAGTTGTTTCAGGCCATATTTTTCAATTGGTTTGGGTAGAGAGTAGTCCAACCTAAGCTTGAAAGGCCTCCTTTCCAAGTTCCACAAGCCCCTGGTATCCATGTGCCTCCTCATGTCTCATTGCAACCTGAGGTTCCTGAAAACGATGGATGGCAAGAGATTGTCCACCTGACAGTCTCCCAACATCGTGGTTGGCCCAATTTTTTCTTCCCTTCTCCTTTGCCTAACAACCAGATTGTCCAAGCTACTCCCCACTCAATAGTACAATCCTTCCATGCTAGCAAGATATTGAAAATTGAGGCCCACCATTCCCTTGACAAAGGAAAAACCACTGCTTCCCCTTCCTCACCCTCCAAAGGATCGGACAAATCCGTGTCTTCTTGGATGCTTTTGAGGGATGATTGTTCCCACGTGATCAACGAGATTAGGCATAAAGGCTTAACACAGCCACAGGAAAATTTAGGAAAATTGAAGGGTGACAACAACAATCAAGGAAAGATTGCATCCCAGAGCGGGAAATATGTTTTTTCAGTTTTATTTTTATGACAATTGACTTCAAGGAACTTTGGACAACATGTTTTATTTTTAGTTACATGAGTAATATTTTTGAAAATAATTTCAAATGTCATGAGCTAAATTGTCAAATGTGAATATGTGGATGGGAGAAACAAGGAGGTGTGTTTTACTTAACTATGGTTATGTTATGATTGTTATGAGCTAAAGGGAGTCACAAGGGGTCCCACCTACTAGTTATTTTTTATTTATGACCTTTATTATGATTATTACTTTTCCCCCTAACTAAAGTTGGTTGAGTCTTTTAATTAACTTAACTAATGGGTTGGTTCAACTACTTCAACCAATTATAAATTGTTTAAAAGAAAAATGAAAGGGAGGAACAAAGGGAGGATAAAAGCATAAGCATATTAAGGTTTGCTCTTTGAGTTTATGCTGAGATAGTTAAGTTTTCATTCATTCATTTATTCATCACAAGCCTAATTCTATTTTATGATAACAAGGTATTATTGTAGACAACAATATTTAGGGCTGAATCACATCATTCAGACACTTGTTTTTCAGAGGTGTTGATCTATCTTTGATAGTCTGTGTAGACTTGTCTGTTTGTGAATTAATTTTCATGACTGAAAAAGGCTATTGTGCAAAGTCGAGTGGGCAAAAATATGTGGAAAGATGATCCATCTTTTAGAGTTCAGTTTTGGTTTTCTATCAGAGGTCCTTTTGTATGTTCCATCAGGGATGTCTAAGTTTGACTTTGATAAAAAAATTATGCATGAGATTTTGTAAATAAAATGACTCTTTGGTGAATTTGAATGAAATAAAGGATTGATTTATGTCTCATCTGTCTCGATTATCATCTTGGTGACTTTACTTCTATCTTTACATTCATTTCAACAACTGATATGTTCAAAAAATTACATAAAAAGTAAAATTCCAGCAAGCTTGTTTTTTGATAAAAGACAAGCCTAAGAACTCGTAATTAATACTTGTGAATTAGGATGTTATTTTTTTTGGATATAAACATAGGGTGATATTCCTGTCTACTTTGATGTAGACAAGAAGAGTCTGAAAATGATTGAGTAAGATTATTGCATATATGTTCCTCAACATTTATTTGGCGACCATACTGGGGAGATCTTCGATATCTCTCTAGTTAATTTTTATACTCGATTTTCATCGATACATATTTATTTTCAGATATTGGCTCTTTGACTGTTTATACTTAATTACTATTCCTGTTGCAAGGCATTCCAATATTGAGCCCAACCTTCAAGACTAGAACAACATTTCTTTGAATCTATTTAATACCATCTTAGACACTACCAATACCCATGCTGAGTTTAACCTTTCTTGGGCAACAATTGAATGAGATATTAGTGCTCAGGAACAATTGGAAGATATAGGTAGACAACCTAGAAATCAATAGTAAACTTTTGTGTCTTCAGTTTTGGCCTTTCTTTCATGTCCTTAGACTCTCATGCTTCTAGAAGAAGAAGAGGCTTATCACCTAAAATCAATCCTATTGTTGAAATAGGAAGAAGAAACATTGTGTTATCTTCCCAACAAAGTTCTCTAAGGAGAACTTTATCTGATTATCCAATTCATATTTCTTTCCCTTATCTATCATCCAGAGGATGGCATCTAGTGGTGGCTCTGGTGGCACTAGAAGTGGTCCATCTTCTCAATCCTCATCGTCATCAGTGATTGGTAGCTTATATAGCCACCATATCCCTGTACAATCTACCAAAAACTCCACCAAAGTCATTAAAAAGTATGGGATTTTTCAATTCAAGGAAGATGCCACAACCACACCATGGCATGTGTCCTCTCCTCTTAACCTAGCACCTTCTATTTATCCACTTCCGAGGTTTAAAGAGCACCTGCCTAAGTTTTCAGGAAATAACACTGTCAGTACAAACAAACACCTGGTGGAATTTTCTAATGCTTGTCATAGCATAGGGGCCAATGACAATGACACTTACATGCACTTGTTCATCAATTCCTTGGAAGGAAAGGCTTTGTCCAACTTCTTTGACCTTCCTCCTAAGATTCTATCTACTTGGGAGGATTTAATATATTGGTTCTGGTCCACTTATGGGCAATCCAAAAGCCTTGCTAAGAAGTTAAGGGAATACAATAATGTCACCTATAAGGATGGTGAGACCATCAAGTCTTTCAACTTGTGTTTCACCAAGTTATATAATCAAATCCCTGAACTTATTCGCCCTCAGAACCAAGCCACTTTCATGCATTACTACAATTGATTTCCTTCCCCCTACCGTCATAGGCTTGAGGAAAAATCCATTGATAATCTCGGTTCCACTCTGCATGCTTGTTCAAAGTATGAAGAACAACTTGAAAGAATTGGTCTTCACCATGGAGAATCGGTTAGACAGACAGACATGTCTTCTCTCTTATAGCTGGTACAAACAACCATATGATAAAGTTTGAGCGGAAGAGTATTGTCTCCCCTGTCACCCCTCGAGCTTCATCCTCTTCTACACCTTCCTTTAGAAATCAGGTTGAAAACAATTTTCATCCTAAAGCTATCCTGCCTTGGAGTTGGTGTAACTTTTGCGACGAACACCATGAGGAAACCACATGTCAGGTAAAGAAGAGTGCCAGAGATAAGATCTTTGGTAAAATACCAGAAGCTACTATCGTTGTCCTAGACTTTGCAGAGTCAGAAGATGCAATGGTCATTAATACTAGGAACAAAGCCTATGCTCCCAAGGGAAAATTTGATCCTCTCTGCAATTCTTCTATCCCAAGATCATCCTCAACCGCTTCTACTCTCTAGGTTCCTAAATTTCCTGAGAGTCAAGGAATCACTCCCCTTCTCCCCTCTTCCAGATACAATATCTTGAATCAGTTGGTCAACATCAAAGTAGATGCAACCCTTCTAGACATGGTTTTCATCCCTGAACAATAGATGCATCTAAAACAATTCATGGAAGGAAAATATTCCATTGTAGCCAATCTTTCCGAAGAGGTAAATAAAGAGGATTATTCTATAAATAAATTAGGTGTACATAACTTTAGATACCCTGTAAAAAATTCCCCTTTTATATTTCTGTAAATATTATGGATAAGATTGCCCATTTTTGCCTCATTGATGGTGGTTCAGGCCCAAGTGTGATGTCGAAGATTTTTATGGAAGAGCTAGGCTTGTCTTGTACAAATGAAAACGCCAAAAGCATGCTCTACTATATATTCTACAACAAACAACCATAGGAGAGATTAAGGATGTGACCTTGGTTTTGTGTGCTTATCCTAAGATAAGGACAACCCTTAGCATTTAGGTAATTGACATCACTGTAAGAAATTACACAATTATCTTGGGAAGAGATTGGAAAATCTTAACAGGTGGATACCTCTCACTCGACAGGACACATTTATCTGTTCCTCGGAATGGTAAGAACATTATAGTCCTTAGAGAGGGAATAATTTCACCCTACATAGAGAGTGTTCCACAATCTAGCATAAAATATATCGAAGAGGACCCAGGAATGTATTCCATCTTTGTTGAAGAGGATAATATTCCTTTGGAAAGAATCAATTTAGATGATGATATGTGGCATATTCACTTTGATGGTTCACACTCGAATGAAGGTAATGGGGTTGACATTATCTTGGTTTCCCCTGCAGGAAGAATTCATAATCTGTCTTACAGGTTAGAGTTTGCTTGTACAAACAATGCCACTAAATTCAAAGCTTTATTATTAGGCAGTGAGATCGCCCTTAATCTTGGTTGTGGTCACCTTTCATTTTTTGGAGATTCTGAGCTCATTGTGAACCTGATACGTAAGATATGCTCTCCTAGAAACAAGATTATGGGATGATACACCAAGATGTTTGGGCACTTACCTCGAACCTTTTATCTTTCAACATCACTTGTATTAGAAGGGAGTTGAATTAAAGGGCTAGTTGGATAGCTATATTTGTAACTTCTCTTAATCAACAACTTTTGCCTCACATGCCAGAATGTTCTTTTCAATCTCTATATTGTTCATATATCCTTAGAAATGTAGGATATTGGAAGGCTCTCCCTAATGATGAGATCATTGGTTCTTCCATCAAAGATGAACCTTTCAAGCATGAGGAAATTATATCCATAAAAAACAATAAGATTCTTGAGAGCTTGACTCCTCTTGAGAGTTCGTTTTCATCGAGTGATGTAGGCAATAAAGAAAAAAAGAAGAAGAGGAGTTATGAAAGAAGTTGGTTGAAACCATATCCATGAACATTAGGACACATATATCTTCAACGAACGTTAAAATAAATGATAGTGTTTTGATAAAGAAGAGATGAGGTTTGTCGAGCTACTCGGTGCATTTCAATTTATTTTTTCTTGTTTTAATGAGGATCTTTTTGGTTTTGATCTAGGTCTTATTCAATGCACTATGAAACCAGCTAGGAAAATGAAAGGACTTGTTAAATCTTCATTGAAAGCAACCTTTCAGAGGGAGTTGAGAAATTTCTAAGGGATGGGATGTTTTTTTCAGTCCACCCTGAATGGGTTTCTAATTGGGAACCTGCCTCGATAACCAATGATAATATTAGAACCTGTATTAATCTTCAAACTTTTAAGCAAGTGATTATGAGAAATCCTTTCCCTCCTCTCAATATGGAAATGGTTTTGCAATAGGTTGTCGAGTCACAGTTAGGGCACTTACTTGACAATTTGTTTGGTTGCAAGAAAATCAAGGCAAAAGGGGTAGATGCTCACAAAACCACTCTTATCACTTATTGGAGTACCATGTCTTACCAATGCCGACTTTCTAGCTTACTTGATACAGGTACTTATTTTAAAAGACCTGTGCACATGAATTTCGATGAATTGGTCAGTCTCCATCTCTATCTTGATGATATAATTGTGTGTGTCAAGGAACTGATAATTACAACAAAATTCCAAGTGTTGGGTCCTTTCCAAATTTCTTTTTTCTTAGACACTAACTCTTACATTTTAAAGGATTTATAGAAGCAATAGTTTTCCTACAATGCTAACAACCCTCGCTTGAAATATTGCAAGGGACCAATGTGAAAATTTCTAATGCTGTCTGGATTTTCTGTATACTAGTAGCCTAGCTCTACTTTCATTTTTTGTGCATCTTTTTCTGTTGACTTCAAATTTCTGAGTAAAAAAAATTCTTGTTGTCTTCTTCATTTTTGTCTTTTATTGTTGTTTTAATTTCTGCATTGTTACTTCTGTTATGATTTTTTTCCTTATCATATTTTAGTTAATTTGGTCAAAATAAGATGTTGGATCAATTTTTCCACAGTGACACTCCTGCGAAGCATTGTTAGTCAATAACAATCAAGATTACACAACTATTATGATGTCTCCTCCGAAGGACCCTTGAAATTGTTATATATTTCCACTGTTGTCTTGTAAAGAATTGGTTATCTCCCGCTTCTTCTTGCCATTTCTTCATCCATTGAGATTTTAAGAGCAAGACTAAAAATTTTTTCTCCTTAAAGTCGAGAGGAGATTCCCGTCGAATGATTATGCATACAGTGGTAAAAACCCCTCATACTTAACACTTTCATGAATTATTCCCAAATTCTCGGTCATATTTCCATTAAATCCACTCACCTCCCCCTGTTGCATAATCTTCCTAATTATATCTTCTCGACCTGCTGTTTTTGGTCCACAAAACCATGACTTGTGAGTTCTAAATCTGTTGAATACAAATTTCCATGTGGAGTCGCTAGTTTTTTTAAGATTGAAATCGTCAACAAAGTTTTGCCCGCAAAGTGTTGTTAAAGCCTATTATTATGAAAGATAAAAAAGTACTAGTAGGTGGGACCCCCTTGTAGATTGGAGACCAGGTTTGGTCCTTATTTGATTTTTGTGCTCATGTTCGACACTGCTTACATGGTTGATGAGATATTGTTTTCATTAGCTATGGATTGGACTTATGAAGTATTGGTTCTTATGTTACTACGACCTATGCTATTCATTTGTACCATTGCTATCTGTTCTTGGGACACCTGCACAATAGAAATGTTAGTAATAATACATAAAAGGAAGTTGAAAAAAAACAACAACACATACTACAAGCAATTGGAAAGAAATGAAAAGAAATGCAACAAATGCAAAGGGAAGAATTTAAACTATGCTATATACTATACTATGTGCATTTTTTTTTATGGATTGTTGTTATCCTAGCTACTAAGTTACTAGCTATGCAATTTTTTTCTTGAGTTATATAGTTGATATGAAGTGGTGATTATGTAATATGGTCAAGTTGGAAATGGGAGATATGATGTGGATGGCGAATTTGACAAGTAATAGATGCAGATTCCAATGTAGGGTTTAATTTAATGGTGTTAATGAAAATCTTGTTGGCATGTATTGATGAGTTAATGAATTGTGGGTGGATGCGATGTGCATTTACTGCATGTCACCTTTACTCCTTCTGTTGGCCACCACCCTAGTCGATCTATTGTTCAAACTTGTTGTTGTGGTTATACTCTGATTTCTTAGCAGAGAGGAACCACTCGACCAACTCGCGTTTTAAGGTGTTCGATTACAGGTATGTGTTTTTTTGGCCATTCATGAGTCTGCTCTGGTTATGAAATGATTATTGTCTTGGGTGTATTGGTTTGTGCTTTCCTTAGGTATTGCAATTGTGTAAAATTATAATTTTGGAATGAAGCATTCATGGTTCTTTCTACAATAATCTTGAATTCATAAGTGTTATTGGTCATCCTGGGGGTTAGTAGCCATAAGGGCTCTCTGTTACCTTTGCTGGTTAAGTTGGAGGTTTTTTTGTTTGGTCTTGGGTGCCTGGATATCCTCATGCATTCGTTGCTATATCCAGTGTTTGGTTTTTGTGGGTTTAATGGTTGGAAGCACTCTGTGTCACTACATTTTTTTCACTTGAGCATTGGTTTGTTTTCACCATCAAAGGCTGTGTAGTGGGTTATTTGGTTGTTTCTCGGCCATGTCTTTACTTCAACGTTGTGGTTTCTTGATTGGAGAACCACTTGGGTTATACCCTACGTGTGTTAAGTATCATTTCCAGGTTGAATTGGAGCCTCACCCTTCTATTTTATCCCTCCTATCGCGGGATTTGTTACCTGTCCATGAATAAGTTGTGGTTCTCTCTGTGTATGCACTGTTGGTCTTCGGAGGTTCTCACCATTGAAGGGAGTTATCTCTATCTTTTCCTATGTTGTTCACATAGAAAACCCTTAATTCCAGAGGTATGAGGGTTGATAGAGAAGACTGGCATGGCCTGTTGGGTTTACCGTCTGATTATTGTTGGATGATTGTGTATTTTCGACAAAACTGGGTACAAATTCGCCCAGTTGGTCTTCTGACGATCGTGTGGGTTGATATATGTTCACTGTATTTATTATTAAAATGCATAACCCTACATTGTTAATTGGGAAATACAGATACATAATCACTCTCCTTGTGTTTGATAACCCGATATTGTTTATTTAAGAAGGTCACAGCCTCGCTCCATGTCGATGCATGGTTTCCACAACATGATTGGTTGTTTTGTTGATTGGTTGATTGGTTGCACAAAGTCATGGTATTTTTGCACTAAGGATTATTTGGATGTTTAGCTTGGCATTATTTACAATTGCTTAATGATGATCATGCATGTTACATTTGTGTGTGTGGTGTTTCTACACAATGAATAAATGATCATTGTAATGTGATTTCTTTTGGGGCCAAATGGTTATTGCAACCCGGATGACTGTAGAAACTCCATCCACTGTATGCATTACGATCATGTGATTGCATAAGCCTGCATTTTACACAACATGTTTGGTTTCAATTTGATCAATTTGAAGCAATACTGTGTTAGATTGATAGCTCGGCACGATGGGTTAAGCTAATAATACAACTGTGTATAATATGGATGTTTTGGGTTCCACACTCAAAGATAGTCACAGAGTTTAAGCATGACTTTGTTTCTTTTTGATTTATTTTTTTATGAAGACATGCATGTTGTTGATACCTCATCATGATGGACAACCCAACATGTTAGAGTCACATTGAATTGAGCTTGTATAGTGACATAATTACACTTGCATAATTGAATTATTTTGTGCATAGCATGCTTTGGAATGGTGGCTATTGTCTGTCTATTTAAATGGCGATCCGAGTTTTTGCAATTTTACTCTGGATTATTTGGTTGACTGCCATTATGTATGTTTAAGGAATGTCATACATTTTAAAAGATAATCCCGTTTACAGTGGCAGTATAACTTCACTGCAATTTGTGAAACACGACTTTGGGCGTATTTGATTATTGAAGAAATGTGTGGGCAGTGGTTGTTTTTTAACAAAGTGGAAATAATTACTATTACACATTTGATAATTGTTATAAATAAAAAGAACAGAACTCCTTACAGATTTTGTGGAATGTATATTGTCTTATTGATGACACAGTGTTAGATATTTGACTATGAGCAGTGACTAACTAATACATAGTGATTGTTATGATCGTTTGGTTGGTGAATCTCCTTTTAACAGAATGAATATATGGATTACTTGATTAATTTTGTGAACAATACCCGCTTTCATTCCCCACCATTATTTCATTTTTCCTTAATTACAATCCCATCACCTTCCCACATTCATTTTTCACTCCTTGTTCTAAAAATTGATTATAGTCAATAAAATTCTGTGTTGAAGCAGTTGGAAGTAGCAGTGTCTTGGTGAATTATGGTGATGTTTTCTTTGGTTTGTAGTTGATTGTTTTTTTCCTTGAGTAGTAATCATCCCCCCCCCCACCTCTTCATATAATTTTCTGCTCAATACAAACCCCTCACATATCCCATGACCCTTTATTCACCCCCTTCTCGTTGATAAATAGTAAAACAATTTGTATGGATTGGATTGCATGATTCTAATACATCGTTGAGCCAAATATAATTCAAAATTTTAAGAGTTGTCATCTGTGGTTATTTAAAATACTATTTTCTAATCAATCATGCACGAAGGAATGAGTTTTTTCAGCCGAGGTAGCTATGGCCGAGGAAACAGAGGGAGAGGTAATTGGAATATGGGCCCAAGAAAGCCCAGGTTCTCCATACATTTTTATGTTGATTCACAAGAGCTTGTCCACTTGTTTCAGGCCATATTTTTCAATTGGTTTGGGCAAGGAGTAGTCCAACCTAGGCTTGAAAGGCCTCCTTTCCAAGTTCTGCAAGCCCTTGGTATCCATGTGCCTCCTCACGTCTCATTGCAGCCCGAGGTTTCTGAAAACGATGGATGGAAAGAGATTTCCCACCCGACAGTCTCCCAACATCGTGGCTGGCCCAATTTGTCCTTTCCTGCTACTCCACCTAAAAACCAGATTTTCCAAGCTGCTCCCTGCTCACTAGTACAATCCTCCCATGCTAGAAAGATATTGAAAACTGAGGCCCACCATGTCCTTGACAAAGGGAAATCCATTGTTTCCCCTGCCTCACCCTCCAATGGCTCTGAAAAATCCATGTCTTCCCAGATGCTTTCGAGGGACAATTGTTCCCACATGATCAATGAGATTAGGCCTAAAGTATCAACACAACCAAAGGAAAATTTAGCAAAATCGAAGGGTGACAACAACAATCAAGGAAATATTGCATCCCAGAGTGGGAAATATGTTTTTTGAGTTTTATTTTTATGACAGTTGACTTGAAGGAACTTTGGACAACATGTTTTATTTTTCGTTACATGAGTAATATTTTTGAAAATAATTTCAAATTTCATGAGCTAAATTGTCAAATGTGAATATGTGGATGGGAGACACAAGGAGGTGTGTTTTAATTAACTAATGGTTATGTTATGATTGTTATGAGATAAAGGGAGTCACAAGGAGTCCCACCTACTAGTTATTATTTATTTATGACCTTTATTATGATTATTACTTTCCCCCCTAACTAAATTTGGTTGAGTTTTTTAATTAACTTAACTAACGAGTTGGTTCAACTACTTCAACCAATTCTAAATTGTTTAAAAGAAAAAGGAAAGGGAGGAACAAAGGGAGGATAAAAGAATAAGCATACTAAGGTTTTCTCTTTGAGTTTATGCTGAGATAGTTCAGTTTTCATTCATTCATTTATTCATCACAAGCATAATTCTCTTTTACGATAGTAGGGTCTTATTGTAGAAAACAATATTCATGGCTAAATCACATCATTCAAAAACTTGTTTTTTAGAGGTGTTGATCTATCTTTGATAGTCTGTGTAGAATTGTCTGTTTGTGAATTAATTTTCATCACTGACAAAGAATATTGTGCAAAGTCGAGTGGGAAGCAATCTGTGGCAAGTTGATCCATCTCTTAGATTTCATTTTTTTTTTCTATTAGAGGTACTTTTGTATGTTCCATTGGGGATGTCTAAGTTTGACTTTGGTCCAAAATTTTTGCATGAGATTTTGTAAAGAAAATGACTCTTTGGTGGATTTGAATGAAATAAAGGATTTATTTATGTCTCATATGTCTCGATTATCATCTTGGTGACTGTACTTCTATCTTTGCATTCATTTCAACAAATGATATGTTCAAAAAATTACACAAAAAGTAAATTTCCAGCAAGTTTTTTTTTATTATAAAAGACTAGCCTAAGCTTAATACTTGTGAGTTAGGATGATATTTTTGTTAGCTATAAACATAGGGTAATATTCCCGTCTACTTTTCTTTAGCCAAGCAGAGTATGAAAATGTTTGACTAAGATTATTTCATATATTTTCCTCAACAACTGGTCCATTAGGTAGAGGTGCACTGGAGGTCATATAAATTCGATGCTTGACTTGGTAGTGTGTCGATACTCCTGTATGTGAGAAGAATATATCTATGTATTCTTCCATGATCCCATCCACTTGATTCTGATGATAAGAGAGGTGTTGTGTAGAGGCCATGTATGTGGCGACAACCTTTTGTTTACTGTGAGCACAGATCACAAACAAGACAAACTTCCCGGTCTATGAAATGACCTTACTGCATTGCTTAGCAGATATTAAAATAGCATTAGGCGGTGCCACCTCTAGGATCCTGTACAATTGTCTACCCAAAGTAATAATAAAACTATGAGTTCTAGACTTATACATAGCATGACACTTCCATAAATATGGTTGTCCTAAAAGAACATCACAAACTTCAAGGGGAGCAATATCACACAGTACCTCATATTTGAAAGGCTTGATGTCATAGGATAGATGACATTATTGGTTGATACGAAGATCTCTTCCTTGATAAAGCCAGCTTATGGTGTAGGGTTATGGGTGCGGTGTCATTGGCAGGTTTAGCCTTTTCATGACCTCTACTGAAATCACGTTCTTCTAACTACTGTTGTTGACAATGAAGTGAATCAGAGCCCCCTTGACCCACTTCTGTGAGTGAAATATGCATTCCCCTTCCTCTGGTTTTTCTGGTTCACTTGGATGGAATTTGGTGGTAGTGACCATGGAATTGGGTTCAAAATCAATAATATACTTCCCTCCTTTAGGATTTGACTCAGAATCAAAATCGACCTCTGACTCGAAATCCTTCAGTTCGACCACAAGGGAATTCTTGGAGCAACATTCGTCGGTGTTGTGCCAAGGAATTTTATGGTACTCATAGAATTTTCCCGTGTCCTTCTTCATCTTCTCATTTCCCTTCTTGTGTTGTGGATTAGACAGATTGTTCTGAGGGTGACCATTGGGACTTGGTCCCCTATTGTGTGGGTTGGGGTTGCCTTTACCTTGCTTCATCTGTGAGGGTTTTACAGATCCAAACTGATCTAGATTTTATCAGCAGAACGAAATGACTACATATTATTAACATATGATTAACACAAAATAACAGAGATGTAGTAAAACTGGTTTTCTATTCAATAAGGAAATAAGTTGAAACTGTAAAATGTTGTGGAAAACAATCTTGTTGTAATGATGGTGGCTTATCTTTGAGAAGAGATGTGACGACTGCACACATTCATAAGAAGATGGTTACAATGAGGCTCTAAAGGTATTTTACAATAAACAGGAATGTCAAAAACCCTAGACATCCAAAAACCTAACCCTAGGAGATGAAGCGCCAAAATTCATGTGGGCCCCATTTTGGTAAGTTAGAACATCAACTTCCTGAGGTCATAACTTTTTCATATGATCTTTGTTTTAGGTGCATGATAGCTTGTTGAAAAGGTCTAACCAAGATTGTTTTTTCCAACTGGCCTAGGTCAATGCCTTTGACAGTCACCTCAGCCCCAAATCCCAAAAAACAATGTTTAGGGCCTCAAAACAGCCTCGAAAGTTTAGAACCCGAAAAACTGTCGATTAATTACCAAGGTGGAAAGATGTTTTTCAAGCCAGAGGAATAGGTGGGTGGCCACCGATATCCACCTGGATCACAAAATCTCATCATTTTTTCTTAAACTTCTTCTCAATCTTGACATGGTATCTATAAGTGGTTCCCAATGAGGCAATGTCCAGGAACACCATTTCTGTTTGAATGTATCTATGCAAATAGATGCGGTATTTGAGCACCATATGACATTCAAAATATTTGATACCCAATTTGGTGCAAAGGGTATGGAAAATATTGGTGAAGTCTGGTACTGTTTGGTCCCTTTCTTGACGTAGGGTGGTCCATCTGGTGTACTTGTCCTCGTAGTTTTCAACAAGGTAGTATTGTTCTTTAATGGTGTCCCGGAAGGAATCCCATGTAGGGGCCACCACAAAAATTACAGATCCCTCAATGACCCTTTGCTATGAGTAGGTATCCCATGAGTCTTTAACATGGGGAACGACCTTGAGGAGTGCAAAAGTGATATTTTTCCGATCGGAAAAATTGTGGACCGAAAAATATCCTTCGAGAAGATTTAACCATTTATCTACAACATCCACATCTATCAGTCTTTCAAATAATGGAATATCAAAATTTACATGTACCTTGAAGGGGTTTGCATGGATGCCTAATGAAGATGCTTCTCCCATGGGAAACCGTCAAAGGATCGACGCGAAGTTGTCCATCATTTTGTTTCTTTGTCACGCGAGGGATTCCTCGAGCAACATTTTAATAGGATATCCTGCTCCATCATCCTTCTTTTCATCTCCCATGGGTTGTTTTCAGGCTCGGGCGTGACCTATCTGGTAATGGATCGATTGGCTCGAGTCCCAACTTCTTGTACCCATACCTTGTCGGGGACATGCACGAGGAAAAATAAATGAAGAGAAGACTGCTCTACTACCACTGATCCGGATTTAGGAGTGGAACAAACTGATTATAGACTGAATACCATAAACACATAGATAGGAAGAATAACACAAATATTGAGTGAACAATATCTTCTATTAAATAATGAAATAGTTTGAAACTATAAAACTGCAGAACTGAAACTTGCTCGAATGGTGGTATCTATCTTTGAGAAGAGATGTGGAAACTACGCACATCTGTCTGAGCATAATGGATTACAATGAGGCTCCAGAGGGCCTTTACATATTACTCATGAATTCCAAAACCCTAGACATCCAAAAACCTAACCCTAGAAGGTGACACGCCAAACTTCATGTGGGCCCTATGGGTAAGTTGGTTTAATTTGGTACCTCAACTTCCTAGGGTCATAACTTTTTCATACGACCTTTGTTTTAGGCACGTGATAGCCCGTTGGAAAGGTATTTTAGAGAGATACACATTTTTTCATCAGACTCTAACTCCATCAACAATATGACTATGGCGAGACAAAAAAACATTGTTTAGGGCCCCAAAACATCCCTCAAAGTACAACAAGATGTGTTGACATGAAAACATATAAAATAGGCCAGTTAGATTAGGCGAGAGGCCACCCGTATCTACCTGGAGAATATGAGGCTTCAGATAGCCCTAGAAGTGTAGAAATCACAATTATAAAGCAGTACAGAAAGACGTGCTAAATAAAATTGGACACAAGGAGCCAGTTGGAATAGGTGGGTAGCCACCAATATCCATCCGGATCAATGTGACTGTTGAGGTACATGTGAGACACTTTCCTTGAATTGGACAATTCACTCAATGATGAGCCGGTCCAAGGAAATATCAATGAGTCTGTATCCCTTCACACCGTCGGGGTATCTAACAAAGATACACTCTTTTCTCTGTGGATCAAGTGCCTTCCTCTTCTCAGAGGGAATCCTGGCCCATGCACGTGAACTGGAAATACAAAAGTGGGTCACTTTTAGTTTGAGGCCACTCCAAGCCTCATAGGGGTAATTATCCTTGAAATATATATGGGGAGATCTATTTTGGATGTAGGTTTCACAATTAATTTCTTCAACTCATAATCTATATGGAAGTGACTTTGCATGTATCATGCAAGATGCCATCTCTTTTAGAGATCTATTTTTCCACTCAACAACTTCATTTTGCTGTGGAGTATAGGGAACCGTGTGATGCAACTGAATCCCTGCCTCATGAAAAAGATTATGTATTTCATGGTTGACATACTCTCCCCTGTTATCTTTTCAGAGGACTTTGATTTTCTTTCGTGACTATGTCTCAACAAGGGCTTTGAAATCTTTGAGGTGTTGAAAGACCTCTGATTTTTTCCTGAGAAAGAAAATCCATGTGAAGTGTAAGAAATCATCAACAAAAATGAGCACGTACCTTGATTTTCTAATTGATGGATACGGAAAAGGGCCCATGAGGTCACTATGGATCAGATCTAAAGGAGAGGAAGCCTTTTGAGTGTTTCCTTTGTCGAATTTCTCTTGAGGGTGTTTTCCAAGAACACGTCCCTCACAAATTCATTTGGATAAGTGGATATCGGGTAGACCATCAAGCATTCCTTGCTTGCTAAGTTGTTGCATTTATCTGAAATTTAAATGCTCCAACCTTTCGTGCCATATCCTACTTCCTTCATTAGTATGGGTAAGCAATAATGCAAAATATGGTTCAATAAATTCAAAAAATGTGTAAAGTCTAGATTGATGATTTACCTCATCGGTAGCAACCCTAGAATTGGTTTTCATGTCGTAGATATCCACTGCATCAGGTGTGAATATGACTCTTTCTGGTGTCGGATTTTGTCATCTGATACAAAAAGAAAATATTGATGGAAAGTTTGGGAACATGAAACACATTTTCGAAGCTTCTATTTGTGAGTTCAATTATTCCTTTGCCGGTGACCTCGATTGGAGAGTTTTCCCCCATCAAAATAGGAGGACCTTTGCATGCATACAATGAAGAATATGCTTTCTTTGTGGCATCCATGTGGTGTAATGCTCCTGAATCTATGATCCAAGCATTGAGAGAGGAGTTGATGGAAATCAAAGCTTGGCTAGAATTGCCTTTCTTGGGATTTTGAACTTCTGGATTCTTCTTCTGGGAACCCTTGGGGTTGTTATCTCCAAGGTTGTTTTGATGAAGTATTTTGGTCATTATATCTACCTGTTTCCACATACATGAATATTCTAGATGGAATCATTTATGGAAGTAAGTGCATTTCTCCCCTTTTGTTCCCTTTCTACCTTTGGATCCGGAGGCATCGTTGAAGGTATTTGAGTACCATTCCTTCTTTGGATTTGCATGTGATTTCATTTTTTCTTTGTATCTAGATTTATGATATTGATGTCTACTGCCATCTTGCACAGTAAGTGCATGCACCTTTGGGCCTTTGATTTTTCCCATGTTAATGAGATTGTTCTACTCTTGTGTCAGAGATTCGATAAAGTCCTCAAGAGAGGGCATATTCTAGTTGTCTCCAGAGGTGAATATAACTGAAGGAAATGTGGATACAGACACTAAGTATTCTGGACCAAGTTTGGAGAGAATGGCGAGAACCATTTTTTCTCCTCCTTAGATTTATCAACCACGCAAGCCTTGAGTTTTGACAACAAATCCTTATATTTGGTAAATAAATATTGGAGATTATAGAATATTTTTGGATCCAATGTGATCAATTCCACCTAGAGCATGTGTCCCCTCATCTCTTCCTATTTTCCAAAAATCCCTTCCATGGTGGTCTAGGCTTCATTGGGGGTTTTACAGGAGGATATGTGAAAGAGGAGTTCAAGAGAAATGAGACTGCAAATTGTTCTGAACGCTTCATCCATTCGATTTAGATACTTGGATTTTTCTAAGGATGATGTTGGTTCTACCTCTTTGTTCATGGTTAACCTCTAAAATCCTCTACTTCAAAGATGAATTATCATCTTCTTGTTCCATGCAAAGAAGTTGTAAGGTGTAAGAATGAATTCATTTGGAAATTCCATTTTTTCGCTGTCTTCAATCTTCGGTACTTGCAAAAATAATTTAGTATGTATTTTCACTAGAAGTCTGTCGGCTCTAATACCATGTAAATGTGTTGAGCCTGCACAGATAATATCTATCTAGGGATTGACATACACATTTTCAAAGAAAATAGAAGAAAAGAGAAGCAAGAGAGAAAGAATGGAAGAGTTCTCATTAACCAAAAGAATGAATGATAATTTACAAATGATATACTTTGTATAAATCGACCAATGCACACTAGAGGAGAATACAATGTGCCATAGTGGTGTCTAGAGTGATCTGGAAACACATGAGCAATTATGGGAGTAAACTGTCACTTATTCTAGTCTCTCAGGCAGTTACGGGAGTGAACTGCCACCTAGCTGAGTTAACTAGTCTATCACTCTTCAAGTAACTGATTGAAGTAGAATGAACTGAGGAGGAGATAAGGGAATCATGAATAATATGATAGTATCGTGATGATCCCAAGGACAGTGCACATTAGTTGGCGATGATCCCAATGTTGCATGGTGATAATATCAATGTGGCATCTAGACTCCACTCAACTGATCAAACTAAAGTGTGAACTGAAGAGAATATTCTCCTAGAGAAATATTCTCCCTAAAATATAGGAGATTAAATGATGACTAATAAACATAGGGAAAACCTTAGGAAAAAGAAATCCTAGGTGTGTGTGAAGTAACTCCAACATCGCCCCCTTTTCATTTTTTTTGTTTTTATATTATTTTTTTATTTTTGTTTTTGTTTTTTTAATTTTTTAATCACTATTTTTTAAAATTTATTTCTTTTAAAAAAATTATTATAGTTTTATTTAAATTTC
>ML790125.1:291718-343286 GCA_009831015.1 Picea engelmannii | reverse complement strand
TAACATTTCATATTAGTATGCATAATTAACCAAAAATATAACAACACATTCACCATCAGAAATAAGCACAATACGCAATATGTAACGTGGAAACCATTAATAGGGAGAAGCCATAGAAAATATTAATTCATAATTCAATTATTAAAATATCATCATCCAACCTATGAGGGAAACGCATCCCTATTGTAAGAACCAACTTACAATACTGCAGGAACCAACCTATCATAACAAACACCTACTTTTTAATTGTAGACACTAATCTTCCAAGGAGACCAATCCTTGCTACAAGCACCAACTTGTAGAATTGAAGACACCAACCTACACTGTAAGCACCCACTTTCTAATTGTAGACACCAATATACAAAGGACACCAATCCTTGCTAAAAGCACCAACTTGTAGAACTACAGAAACCAACCTACACTGCAAGCACCCACTTGTTGATAAAGAAGGCACCAACCTTGAATGTAAGCACCAAATTAACTTGAGCACTTTAATCCTCTATCAAACTCCACCCTGCCACCCTTAAGTCAATATATCTCAAATTATCTCTTCATTTGAACATAATAGACAACAAATCGACTCTTCATGTAGCTTCCACACAAACATACAAGATTCTTCAACTACTCTCAAATAGAGAATCGTTGATCTAACTTAGAACTTTCATTCTGCACAATTCCAACTATTCCTTGCACCTCCCAACCACCATGAGACATTCATATATTCTTTTCTTCCATTCTCTTTCAAGCCTCATAGCCTCTGCTCTTCACACTTCTTCTTCCATGTACTTCTCACTTTACTCTTCACACATCCATCACATATTCTCTCCTTCAACACAATATTGACATCATTATATGTGTGTGTGTGTATTCGAGCCCATACACCATCCATTTTTTCTCAACCAAATAATATTCAACAAGTCAGCTCCAAGTCAAACAATTCTCCATTAAGTCGAGTTGAAAACCCTCCATGAAAACCTGTCTCCATCTTCCTTCAAGAAAATGCAATTATTCACATGGACCTTAATTCTCAAGAGTCGTTTAATCCGATCCTTGAATAAATAATGATCAACGATTTGTTCTCTATCCAAAAAGACACACTCTACAACCTTTGATGCACAAAAACCTTTCGATCATTTCTTCATTTGATCCCAACCTTCTGATTTGGATCTCCAATCAATATCATCCATTCATCTGTTATCACTTTAATCGGTACCACCAGAACTATTGGACACCTAGGACCACAATACTCATCCACCATGGGATCTGGACCAAATATTATCTACTCCATTGATTCGATCCTTGATATCGAGCTCATTGGGTGATCCAAAAATTATTATACACCACTTATTGTTTTATATATATACATGCAATATCCAACATGATCCAAAATAATTTGTTGATCATATTGGGGTGGTTTGCATAATTCTAATGCTATTCTTTGAACCCCAAAAAACATAAATTGAAGATTAGCTTGCTTGATGATGGTGATATGACACAACAGAAAGTAAAAGAACTCAAATTACATACTTTTGTTTCATCTTTAAGTTCCATTCAATCCAATGAAAAGTGTCTTCTCCATCTCAAGTATCAAAAACACATGTAAAATGACTCACATATGCCAATTTAATGGATGCTATTAATTCCATCACTCAAAAAAATAAACTAACTTCGTCATTGAAATCCTTATGAAATTCTAAAACTTTTGACTATAAAGTCAACCAATTTCCAAACTAGTTCAATTTCATGCCCTTTGGCACACAAAACAATGTGTTAAATGCCCATTAATGAAAAATTGAGCAATTTTTTTTTACAAATGAGATAAAATCACAAAACATATATCATATTCATGATCCTTGTGAAAAATCATGCAGAATTGATTGTAAAACACTTGAAATTCCATCAAGGTACTATTCGACATGCTTTATGGTGCAACACAAAATTAAGCTTGTACTTGCACATACAGTATGTACCATATCATGATCCCTACCCTATCTCGATATTCATACACTTTTAAATCCATGCATAGGGATGTGTGCATGTGCACAGGGATCCGTGCCCAATATATAGGCCACGGTCCTCCAAATTCCCACATGGATTTGTTGGCATTTATTACTATTTTCGAACGAAATTCCGTCAAATGTGTTAATGGTGGTGTGTTGGTTAAAATTCATGGATCTAATCCTAGAGGTTTTGGGGTTGATCCTCTTCCATAGTAATTTCATCGGTTATATGTGATTGACAGTTTAATATAGTTATATATATGTCATATATATCATACATATGTTATATGGAAATACAATTCGTTATAACATAAATCCCATCACATATTCTCATTGGATCCTCTAGATGCTAAGGTGATGGTCACGTTGTATGGTGTATGGAATAGGGTATAGGGGCTATCCCTAAGCCCCTTTTCTCCCCCAAATGAATTACTACATGATTTTAAATATAATATATGTCACCATTGTGTTAAGAACCAACTCATGGCACAATGGGATGGAGAGTTATGTCAATACTTAGAGGACTATGGAGGTCATGGGGTTGAATCCTATTGAATCCAAAATTTTACAACACATAAACCATTACTTACCAATGAGGGGGTGTTGTTAGACACACTGACCACACTAAGAGGGGGGGTGAATTAGTGTAGGGATGTTTTTAAAACTTCCCCTTCACAAAACTCAGTTAGGAATCACCAATTACGCATCACTTATTGTTGTCATTTATAACCAGTTAAATGTGAACATACATCAACAACATATACCAACAAAAAATATCATCAATAAGTCACCACCACAAGGAACACAAAGAACACAAGATGTATGTACAATTTTCTTTTGATTACAGACTACAATCCTTGGGTTATCAACAACAATTGAATAGAGTTACAACTCCACAAGGGAACCAACTCTACAATGGAAGACTCATCTTACACAACTCGGCACCAACTGAGAAGAGGAATCAATCCTCAATAGATACCAATCTGTCAACAGGTACGCAACCTGTCAATAGTGAAACACGTGTATGTATGTGTCCTACCAGTAGTACAACTCATATATGTATGCGACCAATCTATACTACAGCCTGCGTATGCCTTTTGAGTAATTAGGGTTTTCTCTCTATGAAAAAATAATATCCTTTACATCCTTCAATATATATTTCATTGTCCAATATGAACCATAACCAATCAAAACACATCTATTCTCTCCCACAACTTACTCATGCACAAAAAACCTCTAGGATTAGATCCACCCCAAAACACTCTTATGATGGAAGGGGATTGACCCCAAAAGATAGAGTGAGAAACACTCTTATGGAGAAACACTCTATCAATCGACCAACATAACCATATCACAGCAACCATACCAAGAATTCCCTAAGAATTCACCATACAATAAGCAGGAGTATCTATCAAGACAACTATGTAACCATACTAGAGTTTCTATGGCAGATCTGAGCCCATAGAATGAAAATCTGGAACTTGCTTAAGACTTCGAGAACCTGGAATCAACTCACACTCAAGTATCCATTGGTGTCCATGAGAACTTGCAATCCCTCTCTTACTCATAATAAATCTTCAAGCTATTCTCAAGAGATGATTTTCATAAGAGACCCTCACTTCTTATTTATACTCTCCAAGTGCTTCCTTAGAAGCATCTTCTAGGCCACTTTGTCCACATAGTCATCTATGTCCAACTTTGCCAAATTTCTGACTTGTCCATGTATCCAATAGCCACTTGATCACTTAACCCATTTTCCTCATTTTAGGGTTAACCTTCTTATAACTGTTTTCCATAATTAGAAAGTTATCCATTTACTTTATTATTTAAATAATCATCATTGACTTTGTCACTTTATTATTTAAATAATAATCCTCTTTGATTTTGTCACTTCACTTTAATATTTAAATAATCGTCTTTGACTTTGTCACTTTATTATTTAAATAATCCTCCTTGACTTTGTCACTTCACTTTATTATTTAAATAATCTTCTTCCTCTTTGACTTTGTAACTTCACTTTATTATTTAAATAATCCTTTTTTACTTTGTCACTTCACTTTATTATTTAAATAATCCTTTTGGACCTTGTCACTTCACTTTATTATTTAAATAATTTCTTCTTTGCAAGCACTTTGACTTCTTTGACCTTTTGGGGCTTCAAGCCAACATATGAGGGTCCTCCAATTTCGTAAGGCCATAGCTCTCAAACCGTGAGGAGTTATGTGACGTTCCACATACCACCAGAAATGGCATGACAATCACTATCCATCTAGGATAGTTTCACTGAAAAATTCATTGATCTTCATCTCATTATTCCAAAATTAAGCATGGGTTATCTAACCAAACTTCTCAACCACAAAGCGTCTTCCCGTGAGGGATTTCACCATAAGAGGACCACTTTGGATTTCATCCATTTGTACTCCTAGGATAACTCAACTGCAAAGCGTCTTCTCGTGAGGTCTTTCGCCATGAGGGGACCACTTTGTAGTTCACCGCAAGCCATCTTTCCATGAGTGATTTCACCATAAGGGGACCACTTTGGAGTTAATCCATTTGTACAACCATGACAAGACAATAATGAGTTATATTTACATCAATCCAACTACAACTCATTGATCCATCTTCATCTATGCATACGATTATGACTCCTCTTGACATCAATCCATTGAAATCAAGGTCAATACATGATCCATAAATCAAGGTCAATACATGATACATCAATCACTACATAAATATACTATGACAAGACATTGTTCCTTTGACATCAATCCTTTGGCATCAATGACAACATGATCCAACAATCTCCCCCTTTGGCATTGATGGAAATATCAACATTGATGTCAACACCAATCATTGATGGCAACATGTAGACAAGGAATTTCTCTACATCAATAGGCATCGCAATAACATCAATGTGACTATCTCTCCCCCTTTGACATCAATGAAAAATGGTCATTCTGCCCTTGGGGATGCTCCCCCTGCCTGAACTATCATTGGGGCTGCTCCCCCTGTTTAAATGCCTTTGATATTCCTCTGAAAAATCATTCTCCTTTTGAACAAGGGATATCACTCTCATGTAATGCTGAAGATATATATCTCAAGCTCCCCCTATGACCATCGCTCCCCCTAGAACTATGCCTATGTTCTCTTTCTCCAAGTATAGGTCTTTTTTTCAATTATTTATCTTTGCATATGATAAATCTCTCCTCCTGGAATCATGGGAAGAAGAATGAATTCCCCTATGGATATGTCTCCCCCTATCTTCTCTACAATATGAACAATATGATACCACTACAATATGCTTCTACTGCAAATGCTACTGCTCAACCAGAACATAGATCAACTTCTCTTTCTATGACGATCCTTGGATCTGTCCATGCATCAAACTTATGCCATACTATACATCACGAAGAAAAAGATATGTCAACAATGAATAGAGAATCATGAACAAAACATCAACCAAGTACATCATGTTCCAACCATGCACAATACCCATGTACATCAACCATGTACATCAATACCATATCATATGCCATAATATATCATCAATGGAGTGCATAAGCCATATTCCTCTACCAACATGCCAACCATGTGCCTCAAACAAGTGTCATATCACTCATGATATGCCTCTACCAAGAACTAAGTGCCACAATAATGTATCTTAATCAAATAAAGTGTCTCAACTATATCATCCAAACATCAACAAGTGCACCAAATATGTACCACTTGTACCAAGAAAGTGCATCAACCATGCACCAATACTACAATCAAGATGTGTCCTCATGCATGTATGCCATATCCACCATAAAACATGTGTCAGTCATACTGCTAGTAGGTGCCTCTAACAATGTACCAAAAGTGTAGCAATCATGCATCAACTATAGATCAAGCTATGACTCATCAATGATGTACAATATGACCACCTCATCAACTCATCAACTACATGTCCCACTATGTATCCCATCCTCATGCCAAATGCATGCACCAATATATCCAACAAATATGCATCTCACAATACATCATAAGATATATCAATGGAGCTCAAATAAGTAACACCCATGTACCCTAAATGATTTTCCTCAACCATCATTCACTTCAACAAATACTAAGCATCCAAAAATATATGTACTAGAAGTGTGCCTCAATAGATCAATGACATCTCTAGCTAGCATCAAAATGATATATGTCATAACCAAAGTGCTATAACTTGACTATCACAACCAACATTGGTCTTCAATAGAAAAATGTATCAATCCACACTCTAGGGTTAGTAACATGCATCCAAGATAGTCTTTCAACACTCAACCATATGTCACCACCATACATACATCAAATATGTATGCCAACATGTAATCATGAAAACCTGCAACAAACAATGTGAGACCCTACAACAAACCATGACAGACCATGCAACATGGAGTTATACCATTATACCATGCTGCAACTCATGTGCATAGCCTTTTTCAGAAGGCTCTTTTACGACAAATACACGACTTGTTGCATAGACAGTTCGCATATGTACACAACCTATTCATAGGTCATCTTGCATATGTACACGACTATTACCATTGTAACCCACATATGCTTTTGAAAATGACAAACTTGAGCTTCCCTTAAGGCTACCACTTTGTTCTGACTGTTCAGTTTCCTTCACCCACTTCTGAAGGTGTCCCAGTTTTTCAGAACTTGATCTTTGAGCTTCCATCTTTTCAAAAACATATTCCTTCCTAACTTCATGCCTTCTTCTAGTCATGCTATATGAAGTCCGCATCATGGACATTCTTCTTTTGTTCCATCAATCCTGGGATTTGTGGCCAAATCCACTACAACTGTATCGTCTCATGGTGTGATAATGAGCAACAATATTTCCTAGTTCATTACATATCCAACACCTTAGAGTGTTATGAAATCTTTCACTATCTTTCCTTGCATAATATCTACATTCCAAAGCTTTGTGACCATATTCATTACATGAGTAACATTGATCATGAAAAACATTTTCGTACCTTTTCTTTCATGTTCATCTTGAAGGTGTCTCTCTTCTTTGAGGTGTAAATATGGCTTCTTGATGTCTTCCTTGCTTTGTTCTTTTGAAACTTTTCTTGCCTTGTGTATATGGTTGACTTGCAACATTATTTCCATCCTTTGAGAGTGAGGGACTTACCTCATGCTTCTTTGAGGTGCTTTCTTCAACATGTGTAGATACTTTCTTGTATCCAAGACTTGATTTATCATTTGGTGATATTTGACTATCCAAGATCTCATTCAAGATTGTTGAGATATTAAAAAATTTGTTGGCTTCTCTACTTTCTTTCTAAGATGAACAACTCCAGCTTCCAACTTATGACATGACTCTTCCTTTTCATTTACTTTATCCTTTAGTAATTCCTATACCCTTTTGGCTTCTTCAATTTGGGTCTTGAGATGAGCACAAACTTCAAGACTTTTGCTCATCTCGTCATCTAGCTTCATATTCTCTTCTATTTCATTCTTTAGTCTTTTGATATCTTCTTCTTTTTCTTCTAATTGAGTCCTTTTACTTTCTTCTTGTTCCTTGAGCATTTCCTTTAGCTTCAAGATATGCCTTTGATTCGTTTTAAGAAACCTTTTAGTGTTCTAAAAAAGATAGCTATATTCTATGTAACAATGGTCATAGTTGAATTCAAATAGACCCCATTCAACTTTCCTTTCAAGCTCTGATAGTTCTTCTTATACTTCTTCCATGGGATAACTATCATTTAACTCTACACAAACTATTTCTAGATTTTCTTCTTCACTTGTAGAGAAATATTCAACATCATCACTTTTTGAAATATTGCAATCGAGGGTTTTTGGAGATTCTTTACCTTCATTGATCTTGAAGGAATTGTCTTCAAGGTCTTCCTTTTTGCCAACATCATTGCAAAAAGAGGATTTTGGAGATTCATTAACTTCATTTTTCTTTATGGAGTTGTCTTTAGTGTCTTCCTTATTGCTTTGGTATGTCTCCTCTAGCTTTGCCATAGATCCTTGGTGGAAGTGCATTGTCCCATGCTCTCTTTTATAGAACTTGAGAGTCCACTAAGAATGGTCTTGAGAGCCACTGTATCATTCTTCTTTCCTTCCCTTTGAGATGCAAACTTTGACTTGTTCTTTAAAGAAACTGATCCACCAATAGCTTCTTTCCAAACACCCGCTCCTATTTCTTTCAAATGCACTTTCATTTCTATTCTCCATGTAGAATAATTTTCCTCATCAAGGATTGGAACTTCATCATCCATTTGTGTGTCCATGTATCTCCTCCAATCTTGTTAAGGCTTATAGTGAAGTCCCACTCTGATACCAATTGTTGGACATACCGATCGCACTGAGAGGGGGGGTGAATCAATGTAGGGATATTTTTAAAACTTCCCCTTCACAAAACTCCTTAGTTAGAAATCAACAATTACTCATCACTTATTGTTTTCATTTATAACCAGTTAAATGTGAACATACATCAACAACATATACCAAAAAAAATATCATCAATAAGTCATCACCACAAGGAACACAAAGAACACAAGATGTATGTACAATTTTATTTTTATTGTGGACTACAATCCTTGGGTTATCAACAACAAATGAATAGATTTAGCACCAGCTCTACAATGCAAGACTTGGCTTACACAACTTAGCACCAACTGAGAAGAGGAATCAATCCTCAATAGATACCAATCTGTCAACAAGTATGTGACATGTCAGTAATGCAACACGTGTATGTATGTGTCCTACCAGTAGTACAACTCATGTATGTACGCAACCAGTCTGTACTACAACCTGCGTATGGATTATGATTAATTAGGGTTTTCTCTCTATGAAAAACTTATATCCTTTATAGCCTTCAGTCACATCTAATTATTTATTTCATTGTCCAATCTGAACCATAACCAATTACAACACATATAATCTCTCCCACAACTTACTCATGCTCCTCAACCATATAATATGAATGCTACTTAATGATGTATAAGAAACCAATTTACTATGGAAATCATATCAGTATTGAACCATAAGAGTGATGCTCACTCTATCAATCAACCAACATAACCATATCACAACATCCATACCAAGAATTCCTTAAGCATTCACCATACAATAAGCAAGAGTATCTATCCAGACAACTATGTAACCATACTAGAGTTTCTATGGCAAATCTGAGCCCATAGAATGCATATCTGGAACTTGCTTCATACTTCAAGAACCTGGCATCAACTCACACTCAAGTCTCCATTGGTGTCCATGAGAACATGCAATCCCTCTCTTACTTAGAATAGATCTTCAAGCTATGCTCAAGAGATGATTTTCACAAGAGACCCTTGCTTCTTATTTATACTCTCCAAGTAGTTTCCTTAGAAGCATCTTCTAGGCCACTTTGTCCACATAACCACTTTGTCCACATAGTCACCTATGTCCAAATTTTCCCAATTTTCCACTTTTCCATGTATCCAATAGCCACTTGACCACTTAATCCAGTTTCCTTATTTTAGGGTTAACCTTCTTATAACTACTTTCCATAATTAGAAAGTTCTCCATTTACTTTATTATTTAAATAACCCTCCTTGACTTTGTCACTTCACTTTATTATTTAAATAATCCTCTTTTATTTTGTCACTTCACTTTAATATTTAAATAATCATCTTTGACTTTGTCACTTTATTATTTAAATAATCCTCCTTGACTTTGTCACTTCACTTTATTACTTAAATAATCCTCTTTGACTTTGCCACTTCACTTTATTATTTAAATAATCCTCTTTGACTTCGTCACTTCACTTTATTATTTAAATAATCCTTTTTTACTTTGCTACTTCACTTTATTATTTAAATAATTTCTTCTTTGCAAGCACTTTGACTTCTTTGACCTTTTGGGGCTTCAAGCCAACATATGAGGGTCCTCCAACTTTGTAAGGCCATAACTCTCAAACCATGAGGAGTTATGTGACGTTCCACATACCACTAGAAATGGCATGACAAGCACTATCCATCTAGGATAGTTTCATTGACAAATTCACTAATATTCATCTCATTATTCCACAATTAAGCATGGTTTATATAACCATACTTCTAGGATAACTCAACCACAAAGTATCTTCCCATGAGGGATTTCACCATAAGGGGACCATTTTGGAGTTCATCCATTTGTACTCCTAGGATAACTCAACCGCAAAGCATCTTCCCATGAGGGATTTCACCATTAGGGGACCACTTTGTTGTTCACCGCAAGGCGTCTTCCCGTGAGGTCTTTCACCATAAGGGGACCACTTTGGAGTTCATCCATTTGTACAACCATGACAAGACAATAATGAGTCATATTTAGATCAATCCAACTACAACTCATTGATCCATATTCATCTATGCATATGACTATGACTCCTCTTGACATCAAGGTCAATACATGATCCATCAATCACTACATCAATATACTATGATAAGACATCGTTCCTTTGACATCAATCCTTTGGCATCAATGACAACATGATCCAACAGGTGCCACATGGCAGCCTCTCATTGTCTATCCAATGTCATATGTCAAACATTGATTGAACCACTTGGATGCTAACTCAACCCGCCAACTCATCTTCCCAGTCAATTGATCAGTCCACTTGGCACCTTGGAGTGTGTCCATGTCACCTGTATAGTCATTCCATGTGTCATTGTATGGACATGACACATGTCCTTTTACCCCTTTGACTTTTGATTTTGACCTAGGTTGACCTGAACTTTGACTTCCCATAATGTTTTCATACGAGCTTTGTTTGAAGAACCGTTTGCATTGTTGGAAAGATGACGATGAGATCTTCGCAATGATGTCATTTTCGAGATGATTCAAGACAGTCAAATTTTGAGCATTTATGAACCCTCGGGGATCTCTTTGAGCATTCCAAATCCTCTTGGAACTCTGTGATCATTTATTAGATCCTCATGGATCATACATTCCCACTGAAGAAATTTTGGACCTCAAAAAGTATATATATTCAACAACTTAGTGATGACAACTCTAACTCATTCTTCTATCTTATTGAAATGCTTTGATTAGTAAATAGTGATGAATCTTCTTCACTCTTCCACCTTGCTGAATCTTTTAGAATTAAGTCTTCATGTGGGGTCTTCACTCTCAAGTACTAGATTAGCATGCTTATGTCTACTTCTATGGAATATAGCTCCGACTCTGGCCTCTTGATATCTAGATAATATGATATATATAGCTCCATTTCTGGCTTATTCTGGAATATAGCTTTGACTCTGGCCTCTGGAACTGTAGCTAATATGATATATATAGCTCTAGTTCTGGCTTATATATTCCATGAAAACAAACATATTTTTCACTAAATCTCTGTTATACTTGTATCTTGTATTTCAACATCCACTCTCATCTCCTTCTATGGAAGATAGTCTATCTCAGCCAATATGAAACCAAGTCAAATGTTGATCTATTCCTTGCCCATTTGGACTCTCTTTTTTTCTTGATGTATCTATGGAAGTCCCTAGATGAATACTATGTCCATTGTCGCTCCTGCCTTGAAAAACAATTATGCTTCTGTTGTTATCATCTATACCTGCCTTGATTTCTACTATTCAAGGTATACATTTGAACATGAAATAGAATTTAAATATTTTTATAGCATGCACCTTTATTTGCCTCTTTAAAAAAGGATTATTTCTCCTTCACCAACTCGAGAATTTTTTGCATTACTTTGATGCTCTTTCTTCTCATGAACTACATGCTCCAAATACATGTGTCCTTTTGTTCCTTCACTTTTAGTTATTCAAAATCAAGAATGTTGACTAAGACAATTCGATCCATATGTAGCCCCTTAGCTAATTACAAGAAAACATAATTGTCCATATTTTTTCTAGAGGCTTTTAAATATTCATAACAAGATTCCTCTCACTATAAAATAATATGTATAGGAGGTTATCCAGAAATATCTTTAACGAGATTCCTCTCAGCCTATAACAAAGTGTAAAGGAGTCTATCTAGAAATATCTAATGATATTTCTCTCACTCATTAAAACATATAAGGTGGCAATATAGAAACTCTCATTACACAATTCCTCACTCATACAAGGTGGAAATATAAAAATTTACATAGTCTCTCTCACTCTTATAATTTACAATGAGTGGCTTACAAGTCTTCTAATATACTTCAAGATATTTACATATATGCATATTATATTTACAAGTATACATATTTACAAAATTTGAAACATGGTTTACTTATGGACTCATTCTCCCCAGTGTACTTGGAGGAGTCTCACAGATTCTGATCTTTGACAATGCCTCTTATGCTGATGCTGAATTTGACATTGAATTTGATGCAGAATATGATGTCGAATCCAAGTAACCATTGGACCAAACTATCGGTCTTCCCAATAAACTGTATAACATCTCCTTGCGAATACCAAGTACCATTGTCATGTTTGGAGTAGCTTCCCTTGAATACACAAGTACTCAACCATTCTGGAATGTGACTGCATAACCATCATCCTAAAATGTTGCAACTAAGAGTGGGTTTATGTTTAAGTCTGGAACATACAACATATGTTTTATTCCTATAAATCCTTTCGAATCGAGATGGAATCTTACATATCCATACCCCTTTATTGCTTGTCCATTATTGGTTCCAGATCCCATAAATAAATCTATGTCAAAATCTAAGAAAGTCAAAAATATCGATCTCATCTCGGTCATGTGGAGAGATAAGCCACTATCCACAAACCATTCTTCGATGTCTTCATAAATCACTTTTACAAGGACAACCATCAAGACATATTCTGTTCCAAGCCTTTCAATAATACCATTAACTTCATATGGATCTGCTACTTGTCTTCTCGCAAGTGCCTTTACATATTTTTTGTTATGCTTTGGACATAAATGAGAGTAAAGTGTTCAACACTTCTCAATCTGGTGTCTAGTCCTACCACAATAAGAGAATAACATCTTGTTCCATGATCTCTTCTTATCATTCCTCCTTCTCCTCTTCTTGAGAAATTATCTTCCTTCTTCTTGGAGGGATTTACTTGCACAAACTATCTTCTACATTTTTCCACATCATGGTTGCTAGTTCCATAGGAAGCACATGGATAACTATACCATTCACCATTAGAAAAATTATCCATTCCTTCTCTTATAGCATGCACATCTTTCCCTGAAGATGAATTACACATGTTGCTCTTCTTTGGACTGGAAGGTAAGGCCAATTGCTCATGTAGGACTTCTTCATATGAGGCTCTCTTTGCTTCAGTTACCATCAAGTACTCTCCATATTGATGGCAATATAAAGAGTATTCTCTCTCAATCATGTCCCTGGAGGGATATAGTGAAAGAGAGAGTATCTCATTCTCTTATTGTCCAACTTTAATGATTGATGGTTCCATATGCAACTTTCTCTCTAGTTCATGAAAAATACTCATATGGAAATATTCATGACATAGCAATCGATCTTCGAGCCTCTTCTTCTCTTCCTCAAGATCTTGCAACTGCATTCTTAACTCATAATTCTCTCTCTGGATTTGTCAATTAATGTTTTTCCACAATCTTGATTTCATAAGAACCTTACTCATCTTTCTTCCTTGAAAAGAGTCTTCAATATATTCACCAACTAAACTCTTGGATCTCATCGCAAAAAAAACTTGCAACACATGCAGAAACTAGCTCTAATACCAACTTGATCTGAAAATTATTAGACACCACTTATTGCTTCATATATATACATACAATATCTAACTTGATCCAGAATAATTTAGTGATCGTATTGGGGTGGTTTACATAACTCTAATGATGTGCTTTAAACCCAAAAAATCATAAACTAAATATTATCTTGCTTGAGGATGGTGAGATGACACAACAAAAATTAAAAGAACTTAAATTACATACTTTTGTTTCATATTTAAGTTCCATTCAATCCAATGAAAATTGTCTTCTCCATATCAAGTATAAAAAACACATGTAAAATGAATCACATGTGCCAATTTAATGGATTCTCTTAAATTCTATCACTCAAAACAAGAAAATAACTTCACCATTGAAATCCTTGCGAAATTATGAAACTTTTGACTATAAAGATGACCAACTTCCAAACTAACTCAATTCCACTCCCTTTGGCACGTAAAGAAATGCATTAAATGCTCATAAATGACAAATTGAGAAAAATGTTTTACAAATGAACTCAAATCACAAAACACCTCATATTCATGATCCTTGCAAAAAATCGTGCATAATTGATATAAAACACTTGAAATTCGGTTAAGGTACCATTTGACATGCTTTACGGCGTAACACAAAATTAAGATTGTACTTGCACGTACAATCTATACCATCTTGGGATTCGTTCCTTGTCTCAAGATCCATGCACCTTGATATATGTGAATAGGGATGTGTTCCTGTGCATGAAGATCTATGCCCAATATATAGGCCATGGTCCTCCAACTTCCCACATAGATTTGTTGGCAATTATTACTATTTTCGAACAGAATCCCATCAAATATGCTAACGGTGGTGTGTTGGTTAAAACTCCTGGATCTAACCCAAGAGGTTCCTGGTTTGATCCTCTTCCATAGAAATTTCATTGGTTATATTTTATTGTTGGTTTAAATATAACATACATATGTTATATGGTAATACAATTCGATGCAGGAGCATCGCCAACATCAAGCGAGCGTGGGGCAAGCGCAACACATTTTGAGCACATGATAAATTGTTTAAAACTTTTGAAGAGTGGATGTGCCAAAAATTAAATGTGATAGTTAAGGAGAGGCATACTTATGTATTGTAAATGGACCTTGAGCGGATTTCTCTCGTCCTTAGTAGGTAGAAGGCATTTATAGGAATTAATGTAAGTAGGTAGAATTGAATATTAGATTAGACAGTTTTAGAAGGAAGGAGGGAAACGGGATATAGACACCCTCATTGTACACTGTAACATTATTGGAGCATAAGCAGAGAAGAGAGCATAGGGAGAGAAGTAGAGAGTTGTGTAGTAGACTCCATGTACAGAAGCTCTGAATTTATAAAAAGAAAGATGTGATTCAGACTCATGGTGTTCACATATTCTCTGTGTATGCATATTTGAATGTTATGTTCATGAATGGTTTATTCTTTCTATCATGCAGTTTCTTTTATGTTGTGTATGAATGATTTCTTGTTTGAATGTTTGAAATCTGAGAGAGGAAGAGTAAGGGAAATGAGTTTCAATTGTTTCTCTATCTGAGCAAGATTCCTGCAACGAGTGCAGTTGAATTGTCTGCAAGGAGTGCGTTGACAAGGAGTTCAGAGGGTTGTCTCTGAAATCTTAGGAGAGGTAGCGTTTGTTCTCATTTCCTCAGAGTGCAGTTGGGCATAGTAGTCGTGCAAGGAGTGCGCAGGCCGAGTAAAAGTTTCAGAACTGCGTGTATGAGAAAAATCTTGAGAGACTATTGTTGCAGAGCATGCGCAGGGTCGAAGAGCGTTTAACACCTGAAAGTGTTTGGAGGTGGCGCAAGGAGTGCGTGCAAGGACCCTCTTTGAGGCTCGAAGTTGTGAGAAGCTCAAGAGGATTAAAGCCTTTGAAAACATTGGGGACATCGAAGGTTTGTAGCGCAAGAGGATAAGTCCAGGGAAGAGTCCTTAGTTTCCTTTGTAGAAATCATCAAAGGGAAGAGATCGAAGGTCAGAATTTTGTGAAGAGGATTAGCGAAATCCCGCCAGCCATCAGATCTGCCAGAGAAGCGGGGAGGTTACGGTTGCATCCGGAGTTCAAGCTCAGGAGATTGTAGACCGTCAGATCTCATTCAAATGCCCGTCAGTCGTTGGATTGACCAGGAGTTGCATGGAGTTTAAGATTCATGAACAGGAGGAGGAAAGCTCCGACCCGAGGCGTGGCCATCGGGATTTCGACATTCGTGAAATAGGGAGTCACGAGGACGAGTGATCAGGAATTTTCATAGTGAAAATCCTGGAATCAATCTGAGTCGTCCATCTTGAGGAGATAGGTGGCGATAATCAAGTGCCCGTCGGTATTTCGGCGACCGGGATTTTAAGTGGATGAAGAAATTGTGTTATCAAGGCATCGAAAGTCTCAAAATCTTGAGGTTGAATCAGGACCGTCCATCTTAAGGGGACACATGGGAGAGATCGGAAGCCCATCGGCATTTCGGTCATCGAGACTCACATAAGTGAGTGTTTTGGTTTTGCAGTTGGCGAAAACCTGAGGGTAAATCTAAACCGTCCATCCACTTGGGACGCGTGTCAAAAATCCGAAGAAAGTTGGGGATCGACATTTCGTGAGTCCTAGAGACAAGGGGGACTTGCATTTCGAAATCGTGAAGTTCGATTTTCTGAAAATAGGAGAGCTCCGTGTAGGACCCAATTGATGTCATCTCGTCATAACGAGGCATCGAGAATTTCCATGGTGAAAACCCCAAAGCAGCGAGGAACATCCATCCTTGACGATGCGTGGCTAAGATCAAAGCTTTCGAGAAATTTCCTAAAAGGAAAAGTCATCAATCGGAAAATCGAGAATCGGGAAAATGGGGATTCCGTGGACAAGTGGTTTAGTACATTTCGACATTCGAAACCCCGAATCCCGATAAGAGGTATGACTGTGGTCATATAAGAACAGGTCACATGACTAAGGGCATAGCCAGGAGAGGCTAAAGAAAAAAGGAAGCGCATCAGGATATCGAAGATCAGGAATTCGAGGAAGCAAAGGTTTTTGACATCGGGGATTGGAAAACCCCAAAACCCGATTGTGACTTTCTGTTGCAAACGGAAAAGGGATCAGGCCTAAAGGCTGTAAGGTGCCGAAAAAGACCTGTGGGTCAAATTCAAATAAATATTCTAGGGGAGAATCGAAGGAGCCACTCCGACTCGAGGGTGAACTTTGAATGATCCTTAAAGATCGGGAGGTCAGCGCAGAGGCCTTTTGCTGAGGCAAGGGGTGAGGCTGTGTCAGTTTTGGTATCAGAGCAAAGAAAGGTTCTTTTCTTTCTATAGCAGAGAAGAAGAAAATTCATCATGTCGCCTAGAAGAAGAGATAGACAATCACCCAATCCCGAAGAGGAGAGGGAAATGCCTAGAAGAAGAGGTAGGCAGATGCAAAATCTAGAAATGGAAAGAGAGATGTGTGATCTATGAGCCAGACTCGAAGACATGGAGACAGCGCAAAGACGCACAGTCAACGCTGGGGATCTCAGTGATTCCGAAAGTGAAATAGAGGTTGAACATGAAGAGGAAGTTGCAGCTAAAGATGCATCAAACGAACGTTTGATCAAAGCTATTGCAAGAATGGGTGCAAGAGAGAAAATGGACATTCCAGTTTATGAAGGAAACTTGGATGCAAAGGAGCTTCTAGATAGGATTAGAGCTCTAGACACATACTTCGACTATGAATATGTCGAGGAAGACAAGAAAGTCAAGCATGTTGTCACTAGACTGAAAGGACATGCAGAATTATGGTGGGATGAACTACAAGCTGACAGACGCTGCAAGGGCAAGAAAAAAATCAAGAGTTGGGATAAGATGATTGCAAAGATGAAGGAAAAATTCATCCCCAGGGATTACCATATTACTCTGTTCAGGAGGATGCAAAACCTGAGACAAAAGCTGATGACAGTGAAAGAATATACTGAGGAATTCTATAGGCTGAACATCAGAGTAGGTCATCGAGAGAGCGATGATGAAAAGGTTTCCAGATACATGAATGGCCTGAGGTATGATATTCAAGATGAGATGAGCATGGTTACCATCCGAACGGTGGAAGATGCTTATCAAATGGCTCTAAAAGTGGAAGAGAAGCTGAGCCGAAAGCAGAGTCAGAGAGGCCGAGGAAGAAGTCAAGCCAGGGGAAAATCAATTGTCCAAGATAAAAATCATAAGCCCAAGGAAGACTAGAAGAAACCTCAGACTCGAACAGAGAGGGGTGGAAGTTCACAGCGAGGACAACATACTGAGTAGAGAGGAGGGTATGTTGATAATAATACTTTTCCTCGTACTAGAGGTAGAGGAAGAGGAAGAGGTGGAGTGATAAAATGCTTCACATGTGGAAAGAATGGACACAAGTCTTATGAGTGTCCTGATAAAAATAAAGAGGGTGGAGAGACTCACATCGCCGAAGCTCAGGGGCGAAATGTTGAGGCAGAGGATGTTGAAGGTGGAAGATCACTGATGATGCGAAGGGTTCTTTTGACACCCGAAAAGGAAGTGGAGAGTTTAGTCCAGAGAAATAGACTTTTTCGGACTGCTTGCAAGCCCAAGGACAGGGTATGCAAGGTCATTGTAGACAATGGTAGCATGGATAATCTTGTTTCTACAGAGATGGTAGAAAAGCTAGAGCTGGAGACGATTGAACATCCAAGTCCATACAAAGTTTCATGGCTACAAAAGGGACATCAGGTAAATGTCACTAAACAATGTTTAGTTGAGTTTAAGATAGGAGGATATAATGATAAGATATTATGTGATGTTATTCCTATGGATGTTTGTCATTTATTGCTGGGTAGACCATGGAAATATGACAAAAATGTGATTCATGATGGGAAGATGAACACATACACCTTAGAAAAGAATGGGAGAACTCATATGTTGCTTCCAATCAAAGATAAGGAAGTGAAACCGGAAGTAAGCAACACTGTACTTCTCATGAGTGGGAAGGAACTTCTTACAGAGGTTAAGAATAAGGAGGAGCCGCAATTCATTGTGGTCGGGAAACCGAAGATTGTTTTGACCAGCACAAGAGTGGATGATTTACCAGAAGAAATTCAGGAACTGCTGGAAGAGTTCGCTGATATAGTAGTGGACGAATTACCTCGTTCGTTGCCACCGATCAGAAGTGTGAGTCATCATATTGACCTCATACCAGGAGCTATTTTACCAAATAAAGCCGCGTATAGATTGACACTGCAAGAGAATGAAGAGGTCAAGAGGCAAGTCTAGGAGTTGTTGGACAAAGGTTTGGTCAGGGAAAGCTTGAGTCCATGTGTTGTTCCAACAGTACTCAGTCTAAAGAAAGACGGAGGCTGGAGGATGTGTACTGACTCGAGAGCCATTAACAAGATAACCATCAGGTACAGATTTCCATTGCTGAGGATGGATGATCTGATGGATTGCTTGAGTGGAGCAAAGTATTTTTCAAAGATTGATTTGAAAAGTGGTTATCACCAGATTCGCATGAGAGAAGGTGATGAATGGAAAACAACCTTCAAGACTAACGAAGGGTTGTATGAATGGCTTGTTATGCCGTTTGGATTAACAAATGCGCCAAGTACCTTCATGAGGTTGATGAACGATGTCCTAAAGGAGTTCATCGGGAAATTTGTCATTGTGTATTTAGATGACATACTAGTTTTCCGTAAAACAGTAGCAGAGCATTTGAAGCATTTGGCTACAGTGATGAAGAGATTACAGCAAGAGAAGCTGCTCATAAACATGAAGAAATCCTCATTCATGAAAATAGAGCTCATTTATCTGGGATTTGTTATTTCTGCAGACAAATTGAGGATGGATCCAGATAAGGTGGAAGTGATCAAGAATTGACCATCACCGAAGAACATATTTGATGTGAGAAGTTTTCACGGGTTAGCTATTTTTTACCGGAAGTTCATTAGGAATTTCAGTGGAATTAGTGCACCAATGATGGATACAGTGAAGAAAATACATAAATATTTTCACTGGACAGAAGAAGCTGAGAAGAGTTTTAATCTGTTGAAGAGGAAAATTACGGAACAACCAATTCTAGTGTTGCCTAATTTTCAAAAGACATTTCAAGTGAAATGCGATGCAAGTGGATTTGCAATAGGGGCAGTCTTGAGTCAAGAAGACAGGCCCATAGCATACTTCAGCGAGAAGCTAAATGAAGTGAAAGTGAAGTACTCCACTTATGATAAGGAGTTTTATGCTATTATCCAGGCATTGAAGAAATGGAGGCATTATTTGATTCCCAAAGAGTTTGTCTTGTACAATGACAATAATGCATTGCAGTTTGTGACTCAATAGGAAAACTTGAATCAGAGACATGTAAAATGGGTTGAATATATGCAGAATTTCACTTTTGTGATTAAACACATTTCTGGTACTGCTAACAAAGTTGCTGATGCTTTGAGCAGGAAGTTTTTGTTGTTGCAGTAGTTCAAAGTCAAGGAGTTAGGTTTTGATGATATCAGGGACATGTACGCAGATGATCAAAATTTCAGAGAAGTGTATAAAGAAGCTGAGAATCTAGTTATCAGAGACCGGAGCCAATGGGAAGAATACATCATCCAGGAAGGATTGTTGTTTAAGAGCAATCAACTTTGTATTCCAAAATTCTCCATGAGGGAGAATCTGTTGAAGGAGAAACACAGTGGAGGATTAGCAGGACATTTCGGTCATGACAAAACATTCGCAAAGATGAATGAGTCGTATTTTTGGCCGAGAATGCGAGCAGAGGTCAAGAGATTCATGGACAGATGCAAAATTTTCCAGCATTCAAAGGGAAAGAGACAGAATGCAGGATTTTATCAACCATTGCCCATACCTGATAGGCCGTGGGATGCAATTAGCATGGATTTTATATTGGGGTTTCCAAGAACGCAAAGAGGTTTTGATTCAATATTTGTGGTGGTGGATAGATTTTCCAAAATGGCACACTTCATTCCATGTCAGAAAACCAGTGACGCAACTCACATTGCGAACCTGTTTTTCAAAGAGGTCATTCGACTTCATGGTTTACCGAGAAGCATAGTTTTGGATAGAGATACGAAGTTCATAGGGAATTTCTGGAGGACATTATGGAAGAAGCTGGGAACTAACTTGTTGTTTAGTTTAGCATATCATCCTCAGATGGATGGACAAACAGAAGTGGTGAACAGAAGTTTGGGAGACTTGCTGAGAAGCTTGGTGACATAGCACCACAGCTAGTGGGACAACATATTACCACAGGTAGAATTTGCTTATAATGACTTAGTCAACAGAAGCATAGGGAAAAGTCCATTTCAGGTTGTCTATGGCATGCATACGAGAGGAATTTATGAATTAATGGATTCAGAACAGACTGCGACTAGAAGTGCTAGTGCAGAAGATTTTGCACAAGTGATGAAATAACTTCACAGTCAGGTGAAGGAGCGATTGCAGAATTCAAGCCAGGAGTACAAGCGTAGAGAAGATCAACACCGGAGACAATTTCAGTTCAAGGTTGGTGATTTGATTCTGGCACATTTGAGGAAGGAAAGGTTCCCGAGAGGGACATATAACAAACTGAAGATGAAGAAAATCGGACCATGTAGGATCTTGAAGAAATTTGGGGACAATGCTTATGAGATTGAATTACCTGATGGGATCAAAATTTCTCCATTATTCAATGTCTCATATTTGTACCCATACAAAACTGAGGGAGAAGGAACAAGTGATGAACAGTCATAGGTTTAGTGGAAAAAGCAGATGCCAGTTGTAGAGAAGCCACAAATGGAAAGAATACTAGACAAAAGAATTGGAAAGAAGACTAGAAGGAAAGAATACTTTGAATATTTGGTCAAGTGGAAGGGCTAGCCAGTTGAAGATGCCAGCTGGGAGAGTGAAGCAGAGATTCAAAAGCATGGACAGACCATGTGAGAGCTCATGGACAAGAACCCATGAAAATTCTCAAGCGAGAGAGTATGATGTAGGAGCATCACCAACATCAAGCGAGCGTGGGGCAAGCGCAACACATTTTGAGCACATGATAAATTGTTTAAAACTTTTGAAGAGTGGATGTGCCAAAACTTAAATGTGATATTTAAGGAGAGGCGTACTTATGTATTGTAAATGGGCCTTGAGAAGATTGCTCTCATCCTTAGTAGGTAGAAGGCATTTATAGGAATTAATGTAAGTAGGTAGAATTGAATATTAGATTAGACAGTTTTAGAAGGAAGGAGGGAAATGGGATATAGACACCCTCATTGTACACTGTAACATTATTGGAGCATAAGAAGAGAAGAGATCATAGGGAGAGAAGTAGAGAGTTGTGTAGCAGACTCCATCTACAGAAGCTCTGAATTTATAAAAAGAAAGTTGTGATTTAGACTCATGGTGTTCACATATTCTCTGTGTATGCATCTTTGAATGTTATGTTCATGAATGGTTTATTATTTCTATCATGCAGTTTCTTTTATGCTATGTATGAATGATTTCTTGTTTGAATGTTTGAAATCCGAGAAAGGAAGAGTAAGGGAAACGAGTTTCAATTGTTTCTCTATCTGAGCAAGATTCCTGCAAGGAGTGCAGTTGAATTGTCCACAAGGAGTCCGTTGACAAGGAGTTCATAGGGTTGTATCTGAAAGCTTAGGAGAGGTAGAGTTTGTTCTCATTTCCTCAGAGTGCAGTTGGGCACAGGAGCCGTGCAAGGAGTGTGCAGGCCGAGTAAAAGTTTCATAACTGCGTGTATGAGCAAAATCTCGAGAGACCATTGTTGCAGAGCATGCCTAGGGTCGAAGAGCGTTTAACACCTGAAAGTGTTTGGAGGTGGCGCAAGGAGTGTGTGCAAGGACCCTCTTTGAGGCTCAAAGTTGTGAGAAGCTCAGGAGGAGTAAAGCCTTTGAAAACATTAGGGACATCAGAAGTTTGTAGCGCAAGCAGATAAGTCCAGGGAAGAGTCCTTGGTATCCTTCGTAGAAATCATCAAAGGGAAGAGACCGACAGTCATAATTTTGCGAAGAGGATTAGCAAAATCCTGCCAGCCATCAGATCTGCCAGAGAAGCGGGGAGGTTACGGTTGCATCCGGAGTTCAAGCTCAGGAGATTGTGGACCATCAAATCTCATTCAAATGCCCCTCAACCGTTGGATTGAATAGGAGTTGCATGGAGTTTAAGCTTCGTGAATGGGAGGAAGAAAGCTCCGACCTGATGCATGGCCATTGGGATTTCGGCATTCGCGAAATCAGGAGTCACGAGGATGAGTGATCGGGAATTTTCATAGTGAAAATCCCGGAATCAATCTGAGCCGTCCATCTTGAGGGGACAGGTGGCGATAATCAAGCGCCCGTCAGTATTTCGGCGACCAGGATTTTAAGTGGACGAAGAAATTCTGTTATCGGGGCATCAAAAGTCTCGAAATCCCAAGGTTGAATTAGGGTTGTCCATCTTAAGGGGACACATGGGCAAGATCGGAAGCCCATCGACATTTCGGTCATCGAGACTCACATAAGTGAGTGTTTTGCTTTTGCAGTTGGCGAAAACCTGAGGGTAAATCTGAACCATCCATCCACTTGGGACGCGTGTTAGAAATTCGAAGAAAGTCGAGGATCGACATTTCGTGAGTCCTGGAGACAAGGGGGACTTGCATTTCGAAATCGCAAAGTCCGATTTTCCGAAAAGAGGAGAGCTCCGTGTAGGACCCAGTTGACGTCATCTCATCATAACAAGGCATCGGGAATTTCCACAGTGAAAACCCCGAAGCAGCGAGGACCGTCCATCCTTGAGGATGCGTGGCTGAGATCGAAGCTTTCAAGAAATTTCCTGAAAGGAAAAGTCATCAATCATAAAATCGAGAATCGGGAAAATGAGGATTCCATGGACAAGTGGTTTAGTACATTTCGACATTCAAAACCCCGAATCCCGATAAGAGGTATGACTGTGGTAATATAAGAACAGGTCACATGACTAAGGGCATAGCCAGGAGAGGCTAAAGAAAAAAGGAAGCGCATCGGGATATCGAAGATCGGGAATTCGAGGAAGCAAATGTTTGTGACATCAGGGATTGGAAAACCCTGAAACCCGATTCTGACTTTCTGTTGCAAACGGAAAAGGGATCAGGCCTAAAGGATGTAAGGTACCGAAAAAGACCTGCGGGTCAAATTCAAATAAAGATTTCAGGGGAGAATCAAAGGATCCACTCCGGCTCGAGGGTGAACTTTGAACAATCCTTAAAGACCGGGAGGTTAGCGCAGAGGCCTTTTGCCGAGGCAAGGGGTGAGGCTGCATCACAATTCACCATAACATAACTCCTCTCACATGTTCTTGTTGGATCCTTTGGATGCTAAGGTATTGGTTGCGTGGTATGGTGTATGGGTTGGGGGATGGGGGCTATCCCTCAGCCCCTTTTATCCCCCAAACGAATTACTACATGATTTTAAATATAATATATGCCACCATTGTGTTAAGAACCAACTTGTGGCACAATGGTATGGAGAGTTCTGTCAAGAATTAGAGGAGTATGGAGGTCATGGGATCGAACCATATTGACTCCAAAATTTTAAAAACATAAAACATTATTGGCCTATGCCCCGGTGCCATATGGAAGCCTCTTATTGGCTATCCAATTCTATGTGTCAAACCTTGATTGAACCACTTGGATGCCAACTCAACTTGCCAACTCATTTGCCTAGTCAACTGATCAGTCCACATGGCACCTTGGGGGTGTGGCCACATCACATGTACGGTCATGCCACATGTAACTATACAGACATGAAACATTTCCTTTTATCCCCTTGACTTTTAAATTTGACCTAGGTTGAATTGAACTTTGACTTCCCATAACTTTTGCATATGACTTTTAACTTTGACCTAGGTTGACTTGAACTTTGACTTCCCATGACTTTTGCATATAAGCTCCGTTCAAAAAATTGTTTGCGTCGTTGGAAATATGAGGATGAGATATTCGCATTGATGTCAATTTATAGATGATTTGATATGATAGGATTTTGAGCATTTATGGACCCCTTAGGACCTCTTTGAGCGTTCCAGATCCTCTTGGACCTCTATGAATGTTCCTTAGATCCTCCTGGATCATTGGGGTACACTAAAAAAATATGTCCTCATTGCTCAACAACCACCTGATCTTATATCAATGGCTATCGTTGGTTCTCAGAGTCTTGTTTGTCAGGACCCATCCACTTCATAGTATAACTGCACTCTGACTAGAGCCTCTACATGCACCGATAGATCCAACGATCCTAGGAATATAGAATCAATGAATTTGATTATATTGGTCCTCTAACCTATAAATCAATTATCTCCTGTCATTGTAACTATTCATGAGATGGTCAAGTGGGACCCACATGATCCATAACTAAGATTGCATCTCACCTGCATGCCGACCTATGGTCTATATTTCTCCTTGGAGATCTTTCATTAGAGTACCTCCATTGCAGGTAATGCAATCTACTCCAACCAGATCCTCTCCGATTAACGATGGATATTGGTTCGCTACCCATATCAACTACTTATATTTGATATGATGTCATAATCGTCTCCACTTCCAACTCAAGCCCACTTTCATTTCACACAATCAAAATCTGACACACATTATCCTTTGGGATACTTTGGCTGTCACACTAGCATCCTAATGTCACCCTAACTACCAAGTTGTCATAACACGTCATCACTACCTCCATCCCTTCTTCGTATACCTTGCGAACTTGGAACTTGACAAATGGCATTGTTCTTGTTGCTTTCATGTCTTTGAAATTACAGCTGATGTGGCTCACCTGAGTTGGTTCACTATCATTCTCGAAGTCCCTCATCATTATAGTACCTTTTCTCATAGGTCACTCTGATCATTGCTTCACCTACGCATAACATAGATCTTCCAGCTAAGCCTAACCAATAGCTATCGTTGACTCTCACAATTCTTCCCTTTAGATTCTCATTGTTGCCTTTCTCTTTGATTAATAGTCCAGATTCTCTCTCACTACAACTACAATAGATCCGACAACTCTCATTGAATTATATATTCTTCCATCAAAGTCCCGATCCATCCTTTCACTTAATAACTTTGATGCCTTTTCATCCGATCAACGACTCATATTTGTTCGCTATGCTGAATCAATGGCTGCGATTTCATCCAATATTCCAATATTGATATGTTGTACAATGTGATGACATGGATTTCCATACTATTTCAATTTCTTACATGACGATTTACATGGATTCTACATGTATCTGAAATGGAATTTGACATAGTGTTGTCGTGGTATCTCACCTCATGTTGACGTTATTACAAATTCTATCCTTGTTCGGAACTCTAAGATGGATCTCTGATTGCACATGGCCCAATCTACTTATGACATGTGGTCCAGTCATTCCATTACATGTGGTTTTTGTCATGGATCGATCCATTAGAGGTCTATCGACCTCTTCCATATGACCTCGGACTACAAACAAGTGATTAGATCATCAGACTTCTTATGGTCAGAGTGTTTCAAAATGGCATGAGCTAAACACTCCAAAAACTTGAACTATGATGGAAGCACACCACTCTGAATAGTTTTGCACCACCGATATCTGTTTAATAATTTAATCATCGTCGTCGATTTGGATAAGGGATTTCCTTCTTTCATTCACACTTCATAAAATCACATTTTCATTAAAAACCCTTCGAAATTGAATCTTCTTGTGCATGTGAGATAATTTGGAGATCATTGTTTACTTGATCTTGGTTAACCGAGGCCTCTCTTGCTAAGCTCATTGTTTCTCATTCCTTTAACACTTTCCTGATCTTACTCTACACCGTCTATCTTTAGCAAACTGTAGTTATTCTTCCATAATACACTTCCTTGATTTTGTTCCTTTGTTTTAGTAGGATTGTCTCGTTTTCCATTTCTCTTCATGCCTGTGAATCCTGAATTCCTATGCATCCTGGATTTATTCTGGTTGTCTTATTCTTGCAAAGTCATTTCAACTTTAGGGTAAACACACAACTCTTGTAGAAAATCAATAGTGCATACTCATCAACGCATAGGGGAATTATTTTATTCCTCTATCTATCTGGTTTGATCCTTGGACATGTTATGATAGTCTACCTTTGACATCAATGACAACAACATTTTGAATAAAATCCCCCTTTTTCATTGATGGAAACACAATATGGAACTAAACTCATCTATTCTATGCAACTATTCTCCATTTTCTGCAAATATCCCCCATTTTCTGTACTCTCCCCCTTTAACATCAATGGAAAAGGAATATTGTATTCTGAAATGTCTTCACTGCATCCAGTAATCTTCTTGTCTTTCTGATTCTCCCTCTGATCTTGTTCCCTTCTCTCTTTCTATATCTCCCCCTGAGTTAATGCTTTCCCTTACATTGTACTCTTCACTCTCTGCTCTGCAAAAAAAAAACTTTGTTATCCGCAACTCCCCCTAATCTTTTTCTTCTTTATGAATCATGTCCTATTTATTTGTCTATGGGCTCCTTTTTTTCATAAATATCCTCTTGACATAATGATTCACTCCACACATTCAACCACAAAGGTTGGAATACATGACAAAAGAGTCATAACTCTACTTGATGTGATCAATTTTTTATATTTCTAAATGAATTCATCGTTCAATCCTTGGACAACACACCCATTAAATAGAGCAGGGGCCCCTAACCAACCTTTAAATTTCATGGCCACCATTCAATTATAAGGTGGTTGGTTTCTTAAAAAAACCTGCACATATGGCTTGTTGGTTAAGTTGTTGTAATATTATATGGTGGGTCGAGGGATTAAGCCTTGCCGACCACCACATATTCATGCATTTTGTTATTTGTTATACTATATATAATATATATAGTTCAAACTCGCCTGAATATTTGGGTTATCCATTTTATATAGTTATAACCATATGGATATATATATCATAACTCCGATGCGAATTTTGAAACATTGTTATATGGTTATATAACCATATACCATATGGTTATATTCATTGAGCCCTGGTTATATGGGTTATATGGTATATATCAAGACCAAGAGCTAAGGGTCAATGGCTTAGGCCCTCGACCCTTTGGCCATCAATTTGAACTTTATACAAACTTAAAACATTTCGACAATATGTAATGTTAAGTAACATTGTGAGGGCGCAATGGTAGTGGAGAATTTTCTAAATATTTGGGAGGTTATGGAGGTCATGGGTTTGACCCCCATCGACTCCATAACTTTTACACAACTCTATCTAATATAGGCCAATGATGGGTCTCCATGTGGCGACCTATCATTGGCTCAACCCTGCCACATGTCACAATATGACTAGACCACTTGTATGACACTTTTCATCCTTTGATTGAATTTCTTGGAGGTACGATATTCCTAGTGTGATGCTAATAACCATGTTCCACGTTTCACCCTTGCAATGGTGACATGTGTCACCTTTTTTCTCTTTGACCTTTGACTTTGTCTATTTGACCCGAAATTTGACTGCTCATAACTTTTGCATACAAACTTCGTTTGAGGTGAAGTTTGCATCGTTGGAAACAAGATCTATGCATTGATGGAATTTTTGGGATGATTTGAAATTTTTTTAATTTTGAGCATTTTTTAGCATTACCGAATCGTCCTGGATCAGGTACAGACCTTCCAAATGAAGGAAAATGTTGATTAAGTCTTGCAGAATGAAGAAAAAAGGAGCAAGAAGAAGTTATCTTGACCTCCACTAACCAGCCTTATCTAGTGAAAGTAGCCACGCTTCGCAGGGCACCCTCCAACAATATTGAAAAGTGTGATATGAAATCTACCCCAAGTACCACGGGAAACCCCCCACAGTCACCTATGAGATCCCTAGGAATATAAACTAATGTCACCAAATCACAGTTAGTGTCCGGGGGGTACAGTAGATAGTCGTGACTGGACGTATGGACAAGGTAAATAAGCCTGAAGATCTTCTAGATGATTGTTTACAAAAGGGCTAGTGTCACTTCAAAAAACTAGGTACATAGCTTCTAAAGGACTGACATCAAGAGGGCTAGTGTCATTTTAGGAAAAAATCAGCAATCAAGTTATTTTGTCTTTTTTGTTACTAAAAAGAAACAAAAATGAAACTATGATGTAATTTTTTCCTTTTCATTTTATGAACACAAGAAATAAGGAAAAAAGAAATAAGTCTACAATTACTAGGACACATAAATCAACCGGAAACTAGGCTCGACCACACAAGACTGAATTTTCAACCCACTTAAAGAACCTTACAATAAAAAGACTAACCCAAATGAAAATAAAGAACTTTTAGCATGATTTCCAAGTTTTCAGAGACTTAAAACAACAATCAAAGACAAAAGAAAGAAAAAAAGGCTCAGAACAGACTAAACATCCAACTTAGATCTTGTCAACACTAAGAGAAAGCCCCAAAAACCAAGTTATCAAAAGGATATGTGACTCTGTACATAGTGAATAATGTACATACACTATTCAAACTAAGGAAAATCACATATATATGTTATTCAAGCATAGAAAAAGCATGTATGGATTAGAAATAATCAAGTAAAGAGATTGCAACCCCAAAAAAGAAGCTTCAAGAAACTTGAGAAAAATTTCTAAGATGACAAATGCTTTGAAAGAAATCCCATAAAACAAGAAAATTATAGAAGCTAAGACAATAGAAGATCCCTTAAAAACTAACCCAAACTAGGAGAAAAGATCCCCAATATGGTCGCCAATTCTGTTACAAGATTTTACCCTGTGACCTTGGTTCTATGTCATAATAGAGCATGACTATATCTAAAATACAAACCCTACCCTCACACATACAAGATTACAATACAATAACTACTTGGAAGAGAAAATAGAAGACCTCAGACCTTGTATCCAAATGTTCAATGTACTTCCTCTCTCTTAACCTTTGATTTTCTCTTGATCTCTCCCTGTACCAACCTTCGAAAGGAGATCAAGTCTATACTACAACAAGGTAGTTATGAAATCAAGTTATACATGTAATGTGGAAATTCAAGTATGTAAAGAAATTTAACATATGTAAATAGATTGAACAAAATTACACATATATGGAGGGAAATAAAACTCTTTTATTGAACAGTATAAGTAGGTAGTTACAACCTAATTATAATTGTTGGCACTGTCTAGGTCCCTCCACTGGACCCTTCAAGCATCAGCTCAACAAAGTGATCCTTCCTTGAATGACCCAAAAGGGATAGGAACATGCCCTATGTGTTAGGATATTTAGACACCTAGGAGTTAGTTAAGATCTACTTGGTCTAATGTGTCATTAGGTAAAAGTGTGTTTCTTAATTTGTTTATTTAGTATGCATTAGTATGCATTTGTAGTTAGGAAATCCGACTGTCACGATATGTTCCAGACATAGAGTGATCTGACGGTTCATATTATCCTCAATCTTAATGTCTATTGATATGTGGCTTAGCACTCGATTGGTCAATAATATCTATTTAAAGAGCATGGAGGGTCATTTTTTGATGATTGATTGTGAGAAAGTCTCTTGTAAAATGTCACATACCCACTACAGAAAAAATAAATTTTTTTCTCTTCCCCAAGGGATAGAATCCCCGAATTCCTACGGGGGCCTAGCGCAGTCTAGCTCTTCCCTTATCCACCTCCCTGTGATCATTAGTTATGACCACAGGCCAAGCCAAGAGGCGCCTTTTGCATTTCGCGACTTAGTGATGCAAGAGAGTCAAGTCTTTCGACTCTTCAAACCCCGAAACCCGAAATCTTACCTTCGATGAGATCGATGGCTTCGAATCTCCCCCTGATCCAACGGTCCTAGCCGTATCGAGATTTTGGTAACCGGGAGTTCGAAATGTAGCAACCCAAACCACTGGTCACTCCATTCCCTGAACTCTGATACACGATTTCTTGTACGAGATCCAACGATCCTCAAGGATTTGGATCCAATGGTCCAGATATTTTTGGAGTTTCATGAAATGGGAGTTCACGATGCAGTGACTCCAAATATCTTGTCACTCCAATCCCCAAATTTTGATATGGGAATTCATGTATGAGATCAACGACCCTTGTTGATCTGGATCTGACGGTCACTATCCCTCCTAAGCTTAAGGGTGTTGAAAGACACTCAGTCTTAATCACGTGTCGAGGTTTTGTATACCAGGATTTCGCTAATTGCGAAGACGAGGGGTATTTCCCTCTGGTTTCCCGAATCCCGAAACGCCGAAACTTATTCACACTAAACTGGCTCATCCACAGAGCGCATCGAGATTCGTATACCAGGATTTCATGACTTGTAAAGATGAGGGGTCTTTCCCTCTAGTTTCCCAGATGCCAAAACACCGAAAGTTATTCAAACTAAACTGACTCATCCACAGAGCGCATCAGGGTTTCGTATACTGGGATTTCACAACTTGCAAAGATGAGGTGTCTTTCCCTCTGGTTTCCCAGATGCTGAAATACCAAAAGTTATTCACACTAAACCAATGGTCCAGATCACTCATGGATCAACGACCACGATCACATCGCGATTTCATGAATCGTGAGTTCGTGCGGTCTTCCCCTTTGACCACTCCAAGTTGTGAGTCAGGGAAATGCTACCCAACTTCCACGTGTCCTATGCCGATGGACGGTTCTGAATACTTCAGGACTTTCAGGAATTTGACGAGTCCTCTCTCCCCTGTATGCACCAGGTTAAACCTCATGTGTCTTTTTTGGATATGATGGCTATCGGTCCCCTGCGCTCGCTCTGATGGTTTAGATATATTCTCCTATGCACTCTTCTCCGATTGTCTGGACGTAGGCTCCAACGGTCTAGATTTTTCCCTGCGAATCGACGATTCGCCCTTCAGGACTTTGGGGAAATCCTCACCTCTATTTCCCCGAATTGAACCAACGGTTCAGATCCAATTTCGATCACAGTCTATTTGTCACTCTTGAGATTTCATACACTCTGAGACCTCCAAAGGGTTTCTCGACCTCTACACTCCTTGCAGGGTTCTTGCACACAACAGTGTGATCCTTCCTGATCTTGTCCAAGACTTAAGGAGTTCTAGGTTCGGTTTGCCTCACAGAAAGCCTATGCAAATCTACACTACCTCTCCTAAGCTTAACAAAATTCATCCTCCAAGGGACTCTAAATAATTAGGAGGGTTGGCATGCGTATATGAAAATGTGTCCGTGGTCAACGAACACACAGTTCATGACTCTGGCTTATGCATCCACAAGACAAAAGCATTTAAGAGTATAAAATCATCTCCTAACCATATAATTTCTTACTAGCCTAGTTATACAATCAAGCAAAAATAGGGGAGATACAGTATATCCATTAAGAAATATGCACAATTACTGAAACATACACAGTATAACCAATTCATACACAGTTACGGCTAAATTACACAGGGTAGGAAATCGCTTATCTATTACTGGTTGCCGCCAACCAACTGACTGTGGGTGTTCGTCCTTCCACCTGACCATAGGCACAGAGGCATTCATTCCTAGCACTCTGGCCACCCCCATGCCAAGCCATGATATCACTAGGGAATTCTCACACTTCTCGAGGGTTCTTCCTCCATTTATGTTTCTGTTTGGGTCATGTTCTCTGTAACTCAAAGATTTCTCTCTCGGTTATGGCCTCGACGAGGTTTCTCAGATGCTCCTCAGCATCAAGCTCACGACCTTCAATTTGTGACTCGCTGGAGAGCTCCGCGCATCTCCCTTGCGAGCTTACGCTCTTTTTGTCTGGTGTCTCCTCTCCCATGTGTATCCCTCTTACCTTGGAAGGTTTTCCGACCTATCCTGTTCCTTCTGTCAGAAGGAAGTTCATGTCTGCAGGTCCACGCGGTACTTCGGGCTGACAGCCCATGTTTCCATTCATGGGGTGGTTGATAATTCAACCATCGGTCCTTTCTTCATTAACTGATTTATCTCCTTGGGATCCGAAGGAGGTTGTCATCCTCATCAAGGGAAATTTGGGGTTATTTGTCATAATGAACCCTCTCTTATAGTTTTCACTTTCTTCCTCTAGTGATATCATGGCTAGTACTTTCAAGGCTTCACCCCCACAGTTAGTTATTTGGCAACTCGGTCAATAATACATTTACATTGTCCTCATGCCTTAGCATGGTGATTCCTATTTTACGATTAATTACAAATTGGGGGAAACAGGGTGTTACAATTCCCTCTCACTTAAAGGAACACCGTCCTTGGTGTTCTTTCTCAAAAACACCTGTCATTCCTTTCTCATTTAGCTGTTTCAGAAGTCTTGACCTTCTTCCTCGGTCAGGTCCTCTTTCAGGATCTTAGTCTTCGTCATTTGCCTTCAATAATTCTTGGACAACAAGCACATTAATCACAATTTTGTGTGAAAACATCTTACTGTTGTTCAAAATTCAAAAGGAAATTATCATAATCTTAGCACAATACCCATTTATGCAATTTGTGGATCTGTATCCACATGGTAGTTTTGTTATCCATGCTCATCGCTTTCCTTGACGTATCCATTGGGTGCATGATTCCAATTCAATAGTTCACAAGAGCTATCATGATTTCATCTTCCTTTCCAAGGTTTCTCCGCATGGGAAACTACCCACTGTGTGCATGATTCCAATAGTTTACAAGAATTATTAAGGTCTCCTCTTCCTTGCAGTTACTCACCCTCTAGGCCCAAGGTCAGGCATCCCCTTCACTGTTATATAGTCCCTCGGGCGATCCATCTTTCCCTGTGAAGGTTTTCTCACACAAGAAAATTTTAGAGACTCTATTGAGTCTTATAGTCGATGCGTCCCTCAGACTTGCTCTGCCAAGGTGTACCTCCGTCTTGTGTTACCTCAACACAATAATTTCCAAGCGATCATGGCTTATCATGGGGTTTTCATGGCTCAACAGTAGCCTTTTTTCATCATCTTCAGCTTTGAAAGCCTTCATCTGTTCCTTCTGGATAGATCTTTTCTCCTCACCTGTGTCACAGGCATACAACATTCATGAGACATCATTATAAATTCCAACTTTCAGAATTTTTATTGCAAATCTATCACCCACAAATTTTTCCAATCTCTTCTTTTATTTTCAGATATGTTCCGTACGAAACCAAATTCACAAGCATGGGAATTTCTTTCCCATAACATTTTAGCTCAGCAGGAAATCGGTCTTCCTTATGGGCTTACAACATTGCCATATCCAAGACTCTTTCTTCATGCAATCATTCCTCAACTAATCAAATTGTTAGTTCTCATGCACATACATTTTTATCGCACCTTTTCAACTTCATCACAACAATTTCCAAATTGTGCATACTAACAATCAAATTCACTTTCTCAAAAGGAAATACCATTCCTCACAGTTTGGCTTAGCAGGAAATTAGTCTTTCCTATGGGCTTACCACACTGCCATAGCCATGCCCCTTTGCTTCCTGCAATTCATTCTTTCCATAGCCAAACAAACTGTTAGTCTCATATCAACATACCAAACTTTTCAAAACGTAATTCAACATTTCAAAAGGGTTTTAAAAATTGTGCCAATATCCATGGCCACATTCATACCCAATGCATTCTTGCATTGTTTTTTTCAAGTTTGTCACACTTTATGACCAGTTCTTGGCCATGGGGTGTTGGAATTTAACCAACCTTTTCCTCATATGGTTTATTCATTTTCTTTCATTCTTATATTAGGACCATACTGCCTGCTATAGCTCGATCACGATCCCAAATCAATACACATGAACTCAAAATTTTCACATGATTTCCTTTACGCATTCCTTGATTGTCAATGCATTCATGACATATCAATTCATGAATTCTTCCAAGGGTTACAAACAATGTTTACTATCAGAGGTTCATACCTCCATCATTCTAGTCCTTCATCCTGAGTCATACCTTACTTGGGTATCCAAGGAAAACAACTGCCTTTCAATTTTATGCATAACACTAAGACAATAAAATATTTCAGAAGGGGTTCTTACCAAATCCCTTCATACCTTGTGCCACATAGGCACAAATATCTTTATACCGTTTCTTGGCTGCTAGCACCCTCTTTCTTATTTTTTCCTCATCACCAGTGCTTTATGGGGACTTTTACAACCCTGTCAACAATCTTTCACTCATAGCCTTCTCTTGGTCATTCTCTATTTGAGGTTTCCCATCATTGGCAATTGTCTTCCTCAATAGCTCCAATTCATTTCTATACACAACATGCATCATCATAGACACAATTACATTAGTCGTAATATTAAACCAAATGCATGTATCATAACATTCGAACTCACAAACATCCTCAAATGTTTCCATAAGTGCAACACAAACAAATTTCGATTGTATCTTTGGCAATACAATCCTTATTACTTATGGTGTCAAGAAATTTTTATTTTTATTGGCGTACCAACTTTCTCATCCAAGGGAAAACATAATACTCAGTGAGGAAAGAGTTGAGGACTCTCCCCTTCTTCCAACTCTTCCTACATCACCTGGGACTTTTCATCCTAGCTGAGTTATCTCTAAGGCCTCACTGTCTCTTCTCTACTTTTGCAATTCTACTCCCTATCGGGATCTTCCTTCTCTTTTCCTTGAGATGCCCTGGTTAGGACTCACCCTAACCCTTTTTGGGATACCGCAACATGCTTTAATAGAAACTATTTGATCATAATGAATCATGAACATGTGCATCCTACACACTTCCATTTGGTTATCAGAATGGTCAATATTCAGTTGTTAGTCTTCTATTAATTACATGATTCTTTCAAAATGTAATCCAGGATTCTTATATATGGACAGGCCTTGCAGCCCATTGTCAAACCTTCAACAATTTTTAGGGTTGTGACTCTGTTCTTCTAACAAATTCCTTACACAGTTCCTCCACCGGGAACTCCTTCGGCATGTAACTCCCTTGTTGCATATCCATCACTATTTGTGATGGCCTCAACCTTGATTTAGCTTTAGCTTTTTACTAAATATTCCCCTTAAGGAATATAAACATGCGTCTTTTTTAACTTACATCTATGATGTACTTAACCATTTTCATAATCATAAGCCTATGTGCAGTTGCCATAGGTATATTTTACAGTCCACATGCATCTTTACTATTAAGATCAGTCAATTCAGATTCATTCACAATCCTTCTCATATAATGCTTAAAGGCGTAATCATTTGTCTCTTATTATGACAAGAGAGAATCTTTTCTCATTTAACCTTTCATCTAATTATATTGGTACTTCCTAAGGAAATGTAATACATTCCCCTCAGGATATTATTTGGAACAAAACTTTCATGAATCCCCAGAATGGAGTCAACTATGCCTCCATAGTATTCATTTAATCTGGACAAGAGAAATACTTGCTTCACGTTTCACTCATCAGGGAAATCATATTGGGCCTCTAGTATACTTATACTCTTACATCATACATGTGCATTACTTGCATGTTTAATATCATTCATACCTTACCGATATTAATATCAGGTTTCCTATTATGAAGATTCACAATGCATTAAACTCATGCACTCAAGTACAATTGAACATAGCTAAGTATTCATCATACTAGTTCACGCCTTCTCCTCACATGACCACCGACGGTGACCACGATCCGAACTAAAAGGCACTTCACATTTTGTGATTTTGGGATTCCTGTTGCAAGGAACTCTGGTTCCTCGATCCCTGAAATCCGAAAACCCAAAAGACAGAGGCTAAGGTTTTCTCGACTCTTTTATTCACATGACCCTTTGCTCGAAACCTGGGGTCAACTCCTAGACACACGTCAGGATCCCGTGTTTCAGCGAATCCACGGACAATGTTCCACGGTTTCCCAAAATTATTATTCACGAGGGTCCGACAACCTAGATCCCACGGTCTAGATATCTCTACCAATCAATCGTCCTGATCAAATCCTAGCTTTCTAGCTTTCGGGATTATGACGGAGTCTTCACCTCCTAACTCACGATTTTGAATCCCCAAAATGTGTATGTGTCACTCAACGATCCACCGCTGTCTTCATCCAATGGCTCAGGTTGGATGTTGGGATTTCATGACATGCGAGTTCTCAAAACTTTGCCCATTGACTTCTAAACCTCCGACTCTCAAAGATTCGATTACACCGAATCTACGGTTCAGGTCATCTGCTAACCAACAACCCTGACTGAATCGATGATTTACCTTGCATGATTTTGGGAAAGTTTTAGCTTCTATTTTCCTAATAGACGAAACCTCGAAGCTCTAGATCAATGACTCTCTTTGATTCCAATCTAACAGATACTATTCCTCCTGAGTTTGTGAGTGGTGAGAGGTTATCATCCTTATCTTCTCCGCTGATCTACCAGATCTAACAGTTCACGGAATTTTGGTATTCCTCCCTCTGAGAATTCCACCATCCGTTCAGATTTTCGATGACTTCCAGCCACAAACTTGGCATCAACTCTTTTGGAATCAACCTCTGTGTTCAACCTCTAGAGCTTCCAAACTTTAACACAATCTTGTTTCTATATGCACTCCTCGTGCTCTATATGCACACTCGGCATACGAAATTTCCCCGCTATCCTTTCTGAGCTTTTAAGTTACTTACAAGACTAATCTCATAGTCATAACTCATACGGATGTTACCCTCTCTTTATGGGAACAACCAACAAGGGTCACTCTTGGGAATTAGAAACAGTCCCAAAGGAATCCTCTTAATCTTGTTTAAGCAGATGATCCTTGTTGTTGATTCTAACCATTATAGGTCAGATAATCTGACCCTACATATTTTCATCAGTCCTCTCAATCATGAGGAGTTATATGCTCATGTTTTAGTCTTTTAATAATACAATAATTATAAATTTCTAAGGATTCTATGAGTCCTTACCAGATTTCCTAATTCATGAAGGAGTTCTTCATGAGGTTCTTAATTCTTATCTAACCAGCCATCTCAATTGCAAGAGACTCTACCTGCTTTAGTAGGTATCCATCATCACACTATAACAAAACAACTCAGTTCATGTCCCTTTTTTGTCTCGTTCAGCTTCATAACATAATTTATTCCACCTCTGTTATTCATACTCAAGTCTTATCAGTAATATTGATCATTGCATCCCTACTCCTATAAGAGTAGTTATCATTTTGACAAAGGAACAATATAATTCCTTTGCTAGAATTCTGTAGAAATTCCCAAATTACAGTTTCATCCTGTAGTCCTTCTCCTTAAAGAGAAAATGCAGATAATAATATCTCCTTACGCGACTCGTACATGAGCCCAAGCAGGTCAAGTGTTGTAACCATGATCTGATACCAATTTGTCACATACCCACTATGGAAAAAATAAAATTTTCGCTCTTCCTCAAGGGATAGAATCCCTGAATTCCTATGGGGGCCTAGCCCAGGCTAGATCTTCCCTTATCCACCTCCATGTGATCGTTGGTTATGACCATAGGCCAAGCCAAGAGGTGCCTTTTTCATTTCGCGACTCAACGATGCAAGAGAATAAAGTCTTTTGACTCTTCAAACCCCGAAACCTGAAATCTTACCTTCGATGAGATCGATGGATACGAATCTCCCCCTGATCCAACGGTCCTAGCTGTATAGGGATTTTGGTAACCGGGAGTTAGAAATGCAGTGACCCAAATCACTGGTCACTCCATTCCCTAAACTAGGATATGCGAGTTCTTGTATGAGATCCAATGATTCTCAATGATTTGGATCCAACGGTCTACTTGTTTTTGGAGTTTCATGAACCAGGAGTTCACGATGAAGCGACTCCAAATCTCTTTTCACTCCAATCCTTGAATTCCGATATGGGAATTCATGTATGAGATCAATGACCCTCGTTGATCTAGATCTCACGGTCACTATCCCTCCTGAGCTTAAGGGTGTTGAAAGACACTCATTCTTAATCACGTGTCGGGGTTTTGTATACCAGGATTTCACAACTTGCAAAGACGAGGGTTCTTGCCCTCTGATTTCCTAGATGCCGAAATGCCGAAACTTATTCACACTAAATTGGATCATCCAAAGATTGCATCGGGGTTTCATATACCGATATTTCATGACTTATGAAGATGAGGGGTCTTGCCCTCTGGTTCCCTAGATGTCGAAACGCCAAAATTTATTCACACTAAATCAACTCATCCACAGAGCACATCGGGGTTTCGTATACCGGGACTTCACGACTTTCAAAGATGAGGGGTCTTTCCCTCTAGTTTCCCATATGCCGAAACGCCAAAAGTTATTCACACTAAACCGATGGTCCAGATCACTCATGGATCAACGACCATGATCATGTCGTGATTTCGCGAATCGTGAGTTCGTGCGGTCTTCCCTTTTGACCAATCCAAGTTATGAGTCAGTGAAATTCTACCCAACTGCCACATGTCCTATGTTGATGGACAGTTCTAAATACTTCGGGACTTTCAGGACTTTGATGAGTCGTCTCTCCCCTGCATGCACCAGGTTAAACCTCTCTTTCCTTTTTGGGATCCGATGGCTATTGGTCTCCTGCGCTTGATATGAAGGTTCATATCTATTCTCCTACTCACTCTTCTCCAGTTGTCTGGACGTAGGCTCCAACGATCCATATTGTCCCCTGTGAATCGACGATTCGCCCTTCAGGACTTTGGAGAAATCCTCACCTCTATTTCCTTGAATTGAACCAACAGTTAATATCCGATTTTGATCATGGTCTATTTGTCACTCTTGATCTTTCATATGCTCTGAAACCTCCAAAGGGTTTGTCGACCTCTGCACTCCTTGCAGGGTTCTTGCACACAACGGTGCGATCCTTCCTGAGCTTGTCCAGGATTTAAGGAGTTCTGGATTCGGTTTGCCTCATAGAGAGCCTATGTCGATCCGCACTACCTGTCCTGAGCTTAAAAAAATTCATCATCCAAGGGAATATAAACAATTAGGAGGGTTGGCATGCGTACATGAAACTGTGTCCATGGTCGACGAACACACAGTTCGTGACTCTGGCTTATGCCTCCATAGGACACAAGCATTTACGAGTATAAAATCATCTCCTAACCATATAATTTCTTACTGGCCTAGTTATACAATCAAGCAAAAATAGGGGAGATATAGTATATCCATTAAGAAATATGCACAATTCCTGAAACATACACAATATAACCAATTCATACATAGTTACATCTAAATTACATAGGGTAGGAAATCGCTTATCTATTACAGGTTGCCGCCAACCAACTGACTGTGGGTGTTCGTCCTTCCACCCGACCATAGGCATAGAGGCGATCATTCTTAGAACTATGGCCACCCCCGTGCCAAGCCATGATACCACTAGGGAATTCTCACACTTCTCGAGGGTTCTTCCTCCGTTTTCACTTCTATTTGGGTTCTATTCTCTGTAACTCAGAGCTTTCTCTCTCGGTTATGGCTTCAGAAAGTTTTCTCAAATGATCCTTGGTATCAAGCTCACGGCCTTCAATTCATGACTCGCTGGAGAGATCCTCACATCTCCCTTGTGATCTTACACTCTTTTTGTCTGGTGTCTCCTCTCCCGTGTGTATCCCTCTTACCTTGGAAGGTTTTCCGACCTATCTTGTTCCTTCTGTTAGAAGGAAGCTCGGGTCTGCAAGTCCCCGCGGTACTTCAGGCTGACAACCCATGTTTCCATTCATGGGGGTGGTTGATAATTCAACCACCGGTCCTTTCTTCATTAACTGATTTCTCTCCTTGGGATCCAAAGGAGGTTGTCATCCTCATCAAGGGAAATTTGGGGTTATTTGTCATAATGAACCCTCTCTTATAGTTTTCACATTCGTCCTCTAGTGATATCATGGCCAGTACTTTCAAGGCTTCACCCCCGCAGTCAGTTATTTGGAAACTCAATGAATAATACATTTACATTGTCCTCATGCCTTAGCATGGTGATTCCTATTTCATGATTAATTACAAATTGGGGGAAACATGGTGTTACATAAAATCTCTATGTAATCTTTTTATTTTGCATTAATAAACTGCTCCAAGTGGTCATGTTGGTTGGGGTTGTGGATGTTTCCTTGTAGGGGTTTTACCACATCAAAACATTGGTGTGTTGATCTTTGATCTTGTTGTGTGAGTGGTTACTAAAGGTGTTCTTTCTCTGTTGGAATACTTGTGTTGTCAAACATGGTATCAAATCCTGTTTGAAGACTTGCTCCTATTGTAGATCGAGATCGTGAAGCCGAGTTTTATCATATCCATTTTCTAACATTTCCATATATTTATGGGCTTTGAATACTATTCCATTGCGTACGGAGCACTCATTTCAGTCAGGAACACTTTTTGTTTCACTCAAAAAGGTTTCCAATTGCCTAAGATACGGCCATTTCAGTTAGATACAAAGGTATAAAGCCTAAATACACATTTTTAAAATTTTTGCAGAGTAGTATTTTGGTTTTATATTATTTGTTTCTAGGTTGCTACTATTTTAGATCTACATATGCTCTTTTCCCCACACCCTGTGAAATCTCAGAAAATCAGAAACAGATAGGAAAAAATGCATCTTCCGGGTAAACTAACAGAGATCTAACCCTTGTTGTCATTGAGAAGTGAAATTTTTTTCTTGTGTGAAAAGAGTTTTTTCTTAGCATGCTCTCTAACTCCAACAATAACAACAACAAAAATCCTCTTCCGAAACAATACAATATGTTTTGCTAGCCCATTTGGTTAAAATTTGACTTATTAAGTAAGAGGTCTTGAGTTCAAGTCTCTCTTTTTGTTACTTTTTTTGAAAAAGTTTATGCTCAAATTACAAAGTGTATTTCACTTCAAGTATAGAAGTGAATCACTATAAGTAGCTTTAATATTTTATTTTAGAGTTATTTATTTTGCATGCAACTTTTCTTTTATAAATTAACTTCATTGTAAAAGTGATCCCCACTTCTCTTTATAAAAGTGGGTCACTTCATAAAGCAACTTACACCACCACATGGTCATTTGGTTACCGTTTATTCCTTTTTTAAAAGGGCATAACTTTCACATCCAAAGTCCGTTTTTAGTGTCGTTTTTTTTTAAACTGCATAACTTTTCGATATATTTCCACTCAGATCATCAATTTCAGTTTTTAAATCCATATTATATACATATTTAATATCGATACTACAAGTAATCTCTTGCTTACCAACACCAATTACTTCCAATAGAAATCCCATATGGAGGATTTATTAAGAAGTAAAGGCTTGTACCAGATTACCTTGGGAAAGGAAACAACACCCACTGATGTTGATAAGAAAGTAAAATGGGATAATAGGAATAACGAAACATGTGGATTAATTGGAATGTCCATCTCTCCTGATTTAAGGTTCCACCTTCAATCAATTGAAAAACCTAAAGAATCTTGGGAAAATATTGAATTTGTGTTTGGTAAACACAATATTATTCGAGCACAACAGTTATAAAATCAAGCACTAACCTTAAGTCCAAATGATTTTTCCTACATTGAAGACTATCTATCTAAGTTTAAAACACTCAAAATTTTATGTGAAGAACATAAGATAAAGATAGAAGAAGATCGTTGCATCTATCTTATTCTTTCTAAGCTAGGTAGTGCATATTATGTGTTTGTATCTATTTTTTATGCCATGTAAGAGGCTCTAGGGACAACTTATCAAAAACCCAGTCTTGAGAGCTTTTGTGATGCTTTGAGTAGAGAGAAAGATAAGATTTTACAACTTGGAGTGATCAACACTGCAGGTACCTCCAACAAAGACTTATTTGGCCATCAAAAATATAAACCCAAGAATCCCAAGAAGCAACATCCTCGCCACAACAACAAACAATATAAGGGTCCCAAGCCCACTCAGACAGCTTCCGCTCCTAATGGTGACAAATGATCAAAATATAAAAGTAAGAAGACTGATAGACATTGCAACTTTTGTGATAAATATAGTCATGATGAGTCCAAATGTTTCAAGAAGATGGAAACTTTAGAAGCAATGATGAAGAAGCAAAACATTAGTATTGATTCTACTTCTTCTTCTTCTCATGGAAATGCACTTTCTGCTTCTGGTTTCTCCTTCAATGCAACTTCTACTTCTTCTTCTGATGAGTGGCTTATTGATTTTGGAGAATCTTATCATATGGATAAGGATAGAGACATATTTTTTGTGCTAAATGAATGTAACACCAATAAAATATTTTTTGGTGATGATAGATCTGTTGGTGTTGAAGGATCTGAAACAGTTCAAGTAGAAAACGATCATTTCAATGATGTATTATGTGTTCCCAGTCTTTCTTGTAACCTTCTATCAGTATATCAAATCACTAATTCAGGTGAAGGTAAAACCGTAGAGTTTTCACCTCACCAAGTTGTAATCAAGGATCTAAAATATCCTAAGCATGTTCTTGCAACTGGAATTGTTGATGATATTATCAGGTTGTACAAGTTTGAAAACTTTGGGTCATCATATTTTTCATCGGTTTTTGTTGCTCATAGCGATGACTTGAGCAAACTTTGTCATGAGCGGTTTGGTCATCTAAACTATCACTCATTGCAACAACTATGTAATCAACAGATGGTGACTAGTCTTCCTCTTGTTTCATGCAAAGATGGTGTTTGTGATGGTTGTTTTCTTGGAAAACATCATCGAGATAGTTTTGACAAATGTGCCTCTTGGCACGCCTCGGGCCCTTTGCAGCTTTTTCATAGTGATTTGTGTGGTCCACTTTCTTCTCCTTCCTTTTATGGGTGCAAGTATTTCTTAAATTTCATTGATGACTTTTCCAGATGTACTTGGGTTTACTTATTAAAGCTTAAGAGTGAAGTTTTTGACAAGTTTTTGTCCTACAAGGCCTTTGTAAAAAAGCAATTTGGACATCAAATTCAAAAGTTAAGAATAGATAATGGAGGCGAATATGTGAACAATAATTATACAAGTTATTGCACTACACAGGGCATCCAAATGAAACACATTGTTCCATATACACCACAACAAAATGGTGTTGCTAAGAGAAATAACCACACATTAAAAGAAATGGCTAATTGTATGATCGAATATAAGGGATTAGGTCTAAAGTATTGGGTGAAAGAAATCAACTATGCAAATTACATAGTAAATCACACTCCTGCAAAGGTTCTTAAAAATATAACACCGGAAGAAGATTGGACTAAAATTAAACTAGATGTAAGTCACTTCCATGTATTTGGAATTATAGCATGGGGTCACATTCCTGATGAGAAAAGGAAAGCATTGTAACCTAAAAGTGAGAAGTGTATATTTGTTGTTTATTCTGAAGATGTCAAAGGTTATATACTTCTTCAACCACATTGTAATGAAAATATTATTAGAAGAGATGTTAAATTTGATGAAAATATCTTGTCCTGTGATCCTAATTCAACGATTGTGCCTCCTTCGACATGTGAGGTATCTTCGACGTTTATGCCTTCTTATAGTACTATTTAGGTTTCTAACTTTCTTCTTCAGATGATGACAGTGAGGATGAAAATCCACCCTGCCTGCTCACCGTCCTCAATATGAGTCCTTTGAAATTGAACCAACACCAAATCCACAACTTCCTAGATGGGTTCGTTCAACATGAGAAGTAGTTTGTGATCTTGTCTGGATCCTTCATATAAACGTCAGACACGTTAATAGTTCTAGCGATCCTCTTCTCTTTTGGCTCAAGTTTTAGAAACTCATGATCCAGAGACATTTTCAGATTGGGATACAACAATGAATGAAGAGTGTTGTTATTTAATGACAAATGATACTTGGGATCTTGTACCTCTTCCAAAAGGAAGAAAAATTGTGAGATGTAAATGGGTCTACAAAACTAAGTATGCATCAGATGGAAGTGTTGAAAGACACAAAGATCAGTTAGTTGCCGAAGGATTTTTCCAAGTTGAAGGAATTGACTATAATGAAACCTTTTTCCCTGTAGCCAAAATGAATTCCATCCCCCTTCTTCTTGCCCTTGCTACCTCACATAAATGGGAGGTCCATCAGATGGATGTTAAATCTGCCTTCTTGCATGAAGATTTGCAAGAATAAATATACATGGAACAACCTCCTCTCTATGTCTAGAATGACCCTAGCCTTGTTTGTCACCTTAAGAAATATCTTTATAGTCTTAAGCAAGCTCCCCGAGCTTGGTATGAAAAAATGGAAAACTTTCATCTTATTAACACCAGATTCTATAGATGCCATTTTGATCCTAATGTCTATACCAAGAAAGTAGGAAGCCATGTCATGATCCTTTTCCTTTATGTTGATGACCTTATCCTTACTGGTAGTGACTCAAAAATTTTAAACCATGTGAAAACTAGCCTTAAGAAGAAATTTGAAATGACAGACTTGGGTTCTTTGCACTATTTCCTTGGCCTCCAAGTTTTGCAATCCAATGAAGGAATTTTTCTTTCCCAGTCTAAGTATGCTTATGACCTAATTTGTCTCTTTCACATGGATGATTGTAAAATGGCCCCTTCTCCCTTCCAGTCTGGAGTCAAGCTTACTGCCACCTGTACTTCTCTTGAAGTTGATGCCACCCTATACTATCAGTTAGTTGGTAGCCTCTTATACTTGAATCATACCCATCCTGATCTTTCCTTTATTGTTGGTATTGTTTTCCAGTATATGAAAACACCCCATGAAATCCATTGGAAAGAAGCTAAAAGGATACTTCATTATGTTCGTAGTACAATTCAATTCATGATACATTACAGTTCAGGGGGGGCTCCTTTATTGGTTGTTTTCACTGATTCAGACTGGGCTAGTGACACTGATGATCATAATTCTACTGCAGGTTATGTTTTCATCCTTGGTTTATGACCTGTCACTTGGGCCTGTAAGAAACAACAAGATATTTCACTTTCTTCAGAAGAAGAAAAGTACTAAGAAATGGTAAATGCAAGTTAGGAAGCCTTGTGGCTTTGATAGATCCTTTCAGAGTTTGGATTCCAGCAGCAACGTTCGACCAGCCTTTGGTGTGACATTCAGAGTGCCATCAAGATCGCCAAAGACCCAGTTCAACATCAACGCAACAAGAACATCGAGCTACACATGCACTTCATCAGAAAGCTTATTCATGATCAAGTTATTAAAGTGCTCTTTTTCTCTATAGAATATCAAGTTGCATAAATTTTCACAAAGTCTCTTACAGAAGCGAAGTTTTCCAAACTTTGATCTATGTTAGGAGTTCAGGAAGTTTTCATTAAGGGGGGATAGGATCTAATGCCTCCTTCCTTCTCCTATTGTGTCACCTCTGTAAATCCTTCAATCCTATCCCAAGTTGTTCTTAAGGGGGGATGTTAGGATATTTAGACACTTAGGAGTTAGTTAAGATCTCCTTGGTCTAATGTGTCATTAGGTAAAAGTGTGTTTCTTAGTGTGTTTCTTTAGTATGCATTTGTAGTTAGGAAATCCGACGGTCATGATATGTTCCCAACATAGAGTGATTTGACGGTTCATATTCTCCTCGATCTTAATGACCGTTGATCCATGGCTTAACAACTGATTGGTCCATGATCTCTATTTAAAGAGAATGGAGGGTCATTTTTCGATGATCGATTGTAATAAAATCTCTTGTAAAATCTATCTGTAATATTTTTCTTTTGCATTAATAAATTGATCCAAGTGGCCGTGTTGGTTGGGGTCGTGGATGTTTTCCCGTAGGGGTTTTACCACGTCAAAACATCGGTGTGTTGATCTTTGATATGGTTGCGTGAGTAGTTACTGAAGGTGTTCGTCCTCTCTTGGAATACTTGTGTTTTCGAACACTATGGTCATATATGAGAGAGGAAGGAGTGTTGGAAAAGCAGGCTTCCAGATCATGCGATGTTACTCAGAGGTTCAGGGAATAGGGGATCTTGCAAATTGTCAGCATAATCTTGCACCAAGGTTGTCTCTCCTCATCCATACCCCCATAAGTGATTATATAAAATCCTAAATAGGTTGATATGGCTGTATTCGAATGTGTACAAGCCAATGGAAGTTTTGGAACGATCCAAACCAGAAACCCCATCGAAAAATATGGAATATTTTTAGTTTTTCACAAAATTGAGGGTATATGTTGTTTGTACACTAGAAAATAGCGTATATACACAATTTTTATATGGGTGAATAGTGTATGGAAACAAAAGTGTTGTTTTTTAGATGATTTTGATGAAGGAGGATGGAATTTATGTTTGCAAGATAGGGAATGGACTATGCCATCTCACAAATGCAATTTGGTGTGGAAATTTGTGGTATAACACCACTTAAGAGGGAAGTAGAGAAAAATATACAACTATTTCCCGACTCTCCCTTGCCAAATATAGGGTTTCATAGAGAGTCCATAACTGAATTGGATGAAGTGATGAAACAATTGTTGTAAATTTTGGAGCATGGTGTAATTCGACCAAGTACCTCACATTATGGATCATATATCATCAAACTAGCCAAGATGTATGGGACTTGGAAAATGTGTATTGACTACAAATATTTTAATAAGATCATGCTAAAGAATAAATTCCCTTTTCCTGAAATCGATGGATTGATAAATTACTACAACATGCTAAGTACATCACCAACTAGGATATCAAATCAAAATAACACCAAGTATGAGTAAAATAAGAAGACACATAGAGCACCAACTTCAATATGAGGCAAGGTCTATATGAATCATTGGTTATTTCTTTTTCTTTATGCAATGCACCAACTACATTTATGTGTTTTATGACTGATGTATTGCATCCATTTCTAAATTCATTTGTAATAGTGTACTTGGATGATATTTTAAATTTTATGTCTACCTAGGAAGATCATATCTCACATCTCATGTAAGACCCTAAAAAATTATCGACTACTACAAAACCTTAAGAAGTGTGAAATTTTCCAACAGTATTTTGTGTATTTGAGGTATGTGATTAGTGGGGGGAGCTCAATATTGATACTAGAAATATGGAAGCTATCATTTATTTGTGAACTCATATCAATTTCATTGAATTTAGGATATTTTGGGTGGAAACACAATACCTTTTTATATTTATAAAATCCTTTCCAATTGTGGATGCACCACTCCATGCTATAACAACCTATGATAAGAGTTTCTAGTGGGGAAATAATCAACATAATAAATTTCAAGAGATAAAATGAAAGATTAGTCAAGCTCTAGTTCTTGAATTTCCCAATTTGTATAAGATCTTCAAAGTGGAGATAGATGTACAAGTGGATATGTTATGGGAGTGGTTTTATTTTAAGGACATAGGATAGTATGCTATAATTTTGAAATGTCATGTGGTAGAGTCTGAACTACCCTACACATGAAAAAGAACTATATGTTTTTCGTTTTAAGTTGTTAAGAACTAGAAGCATTATCTAATGGGAAAGGAAACCATCATTTCCAATTATCAGCAACCACTATAATATTTTTATGCATAGAGTAAGATTTAGGGAACAAGACACTACAAGTGGATGATATTTTTACATCAATTTCATCTTATCATAAAATATAAGAAGGGATATACTAGTAATTTGGTATACATGCTTTTAAGGCCACCAACCCCCATGATTGTAGCTTTGGTTACTCTTATGCACATGAATCCTTTCACCCATGATGCATACACAAAGGAATACATAGGATATGAGGACTTCAAGGAGGTATTTCAATATCTGCAGGGACAAGTTCAAGTAGAAGAAGGTGATAGCAAGGTTGGCTAACATCTAGAGAGGCTCACACATCCAAACTTGTAGGGAATTTTGGTGTTGAGAAAAAAATGGCCAAGTTATAAAGGTATGTGTATTGGCCTAGAACACAAGAAAGTGTAGCTTGGTTTATTATAGGATGTGTACTTTTCTCTATAATTAAACCTAGTAATAGGAAGCAAGGTCTATGCGAACTCTTACCTATAATTAATGGACCATTGGAGAGCATTACCATGGATTTCCTAGGTGGGTTTCTCATAACCAAGAGGGACATGAATATCTATTTGTGGTAATGGAAATGTGTAGTAAGATGTGAATTCTCAATCCTTGTAAAAGGACCATCAAGGGATAGTATGTAGCAATCTTATTATTTGGAAACATGTGGATGCACTTTGGGGTACCAAGGAGCATCATCTTAGACAAAGAGACCAGATTTCTTTGTGCTTTTTGGATTACACTTTAGGAGAATATGGACACTAAGTTGAAGAGATCTACCACTTCACATCCACAAAAGTATGGTCCGAAAGAAGTAGTGAACATGACATTCGATCATCTTTTTAAGGGTTACAATTATAAACAACAAAGGACCTAAGGATGGGAATTTGATTTATATTAGCACTCTTATATAACAATAGTACAAAATTACACTAGTAAGTCTTGTTTTGAAACTTTATTTGGGTATTTTCCACCTTCACCTCTATATGTTGTATATGGATAACAAGGATGATTGAGGTAAAACACCATAGGTGAAGCATTGAAGGATAAAATATTCATTACCAAGATTATATAGATCCATTTTCAAGTACCATAGACATTAAAGAAGTTACATGATAAGTACAAGACCTTGCATGATAGACACACAATCAAGAATACATTCAATGTAAGAGACCAAGTCTGGTAGAATATGAAGAAAGAAAAATTATAGCATCATCATAAGAATAAATTACACATCTCAATATTAAGCACATAAGGAATTATACATCTCCATAATACCGGGCTATAAAAAAGTGCCTCTTTATGCATAAACATAAACTAAAATAGAGAAAATGTATTTACAATAAATCTATGCTTTTCCAAATACCCTACATTCAAAATTATATAAGTTAAGACATTTTCCTAATTGTAGTCATGGCATGCCACATCACATATCTTCTTTATGAATCAATTATGCATGTTGGATCAAAATGTAAAGTTGGGTAGGATTGGAATGGTTGGTGTAGTTATAGGATCTATATTGAGAGTGAGAGATATCAAAAACAAAAGGAAACGTGATACATATATCATGTTTTTTAAATTTTTCTATAAATATAAAAAGTAGACTATGACAATGCTAAAAATAAAGAATTATTGTTTAGAAGTTGAATTGTTACTTCCTATGAATGAACTAAAGCAATAGTCTTAAAGCACCTTGATATTTACTATTCTATCCATTGATATTGTAAAATAATGATTTGGGAAAAGATGCACAACTCACCCAACATTGCGGAAATGTTCCAATCATATTGCACGTAAGAAATTGAAGTGGGTTACGTGAAGAGTTTTTCTAGCAATGGTTTGTGCAAAGTGAAATTGATAATATTGTTCTCTTTCTCAACAATGCATTGAGAACTATGATCATACTAGAAAGGTTTGTCCTCATTGCAATGAGTGCAATGTGTTAAATCATCCACTATAAGAGAAGGTGTGAATATCAAATCATTGCAGGATATATAGAAAGGTTCAAATGGTTGCATGTAAATATTTATTTCCCTTAACACATCATGGATTTGTGTGAGAAGGTTTTTTTTGCTTGGTTATAAATATGGTAGAATAACAAAAACAAAAATAGTTGGATAGGTTGAAATGTATGATATTAATAAGATTATGATATTGAAATCACTAAAATTGAACCATATTACCTAAAGGATGTTCTTTTAAAAAGACTCTATTTTTTTGTTATTGTAATGGAGTCATTCAAAGGATCAATAAACGTTGATGAGCCACTAGGTTGTGACAACATTTTTACCCATTTTGCACAATTTTCTTTAACAAATACATTAAGGCATGGCGAGGGGCATAAATATTGTTTCACTTGCATGCAAAAATCTATAAATCCATTGTTAAGATATAATTTTTCAAAACATGTGAAAAGAGGATTAGTTATTGATGTGTAGTTCTAAGAAGCAATTGGAATTATTTTCAAAGGAAGCAATGTCAAAGGAAATATAATTGAGGAAGATATGATATGAAAGGAGCATATAAATGTTTCAAAATTCTCATTGGTCCAGATTTATGTTGTAGCTCCTATTGAAAATTATTTTTGTGTCATGAAGTGATAATTGCTATGATTGAGCCAACTACATAGACATTGTTTCCTACTATGATGTCATATAGGGTAGAGTTTGGACCAAGTCAATATTGCATAGAATCCAAAAGTATTTTTTCAAGGGATGATCATGAACCATCTAATATGCAATATTGTACATCACCTCTTGCTTGTGTGGATTTGATATAAGCTCAAACCATGAAATGAAAACTTTGGTGAAGAATATAAAAATGGTACATTCAGGTGATTAAGTTACCATTGAAGTTGAAACTTAGAATGTGTTGTTCATGTTTTTGAACAAGATCAACATGTGAAAAATTTCTTTTAGAAGGTGATCCTAATTTTTTAGATAAAGAAGGACCATACACGCTAAGACATCGCTCTCAAACATATCGATGGATCTTTGTGTGAAAATATCAATAAGAGTAGAAACATAGAGTACATTTTTTGTTCGAAACACGCTTGGATTTCTAATTATTAGCATAAAAAACAACATGAGATAGAAACAAATATGAGAAAATTAAAATCCGAAGGACTTTCAAGAATATAGTAGCAAAGAAAATGAAAAATGCACATGTCTGCCACACCTATAAGTGTTGATCTAGATATGTGGATTCTATCATTACAAAGAACAATGATATTTGACATATAATAGGAAGGCAAGGGACTTTTCTAAAAGTATCGACCTCAACATGAAAATACAATTTGGTTTGGGAAAAAAGATTTATCATTCATTATAATGTCGCCACTTTGGGACATCATCACAGGCAGATATTTATGATGACCAGAGTAGCCAGATGGATGCTATAGAAAGTACAGGGGTATTTGAGAGTCATTGTGGGGTCCATCTTGCATTGATGATCATATCCCATCATTATGAGCCATTACACACAGGTTGGATTTGGTTTCGTTGCATTCCAACGATTTCTAGGATTTTGACTATTTTGAGCTATAAGTCAATGGAATTCACTGAAGAGGTCATTTTGGGCACATTACTTGGAGGAACCTCTCAGTGCAATAGCTCATTGGAATCGGGAGGAGCAACACTACAGGATGGGATGGCTAGAAGTGACT
>ML790125.1:261570-290819 GCA_009831015.1 Picea engelmannii | reverse complement strand
TTTCTGTTATTTGCTGCATACACACATATAAACACATCTAAAAGGTAGATCAACAAAGTGTTTGACGAAATACCTCACTCAGAAAAAGTTTTAAAAAGACACCAAAACGGTGATGATCCTTGCATAATGGCTTGGGATCATTACATTCATGCTATTCGAGTGGTGGTGAAATTGGTACTAAGAGGATATGTTGGTTCACTCTCTTTATTATTATTATTATTATTATTATTATTATTTTCTTTACAAAGGTACTGGATTTGTGTGGAAAAGAAAAGAAAAATGTATACCAAATGATTTAGTGTAAAATAATGAAGTTGATATTCTTATGTGTACATGATTTATATCAACTATATCTAACTCGAAAGTAGACATGCCAAAGGCACTACAAGTGGCACGATTTATTTTTTTATCAAGTATCCATATTTTTAGCATAAACATTACAAAGATAATATTGAACAAATAAAATATAAGAGGTTGGTACTAGAAGAGAGAGGAAAAAATAAGTAGAGATATTTGTAAATGTGGCTAGTTGAAAAAATGTATTTAGTTGAACAAAGCATAGAAATGTTGTAATTTTGGATGTTAAATTAACATTATGGAGGGATTGTCATTTTAAAGTGTATCGTTTCCTTTCATTTTCCATTTAAATATGAATCTTTCATGTCTATATGATAAGACTATAAACTTGTATCTATTACAACAAAAACGTGTGGAGAGAATTTAAAAGTAAGACCTAGGTGGACTTAAGAAATATTGTTATAGGTTTGATGAGGTGAAGTAATATTCACAAAAACCTTTGAGAGTATTGATTTATACTAACCAACAATATTTTACTCTCTCATGTTCATCTATTAAAGTGAATGAAAAGATGGTGCATCAAGAAAATATATTTTTCCAAAGAAAAATTTGTTGAGATTGAATAGAAATTGCACTTTTCATGTGCAAACTACACTTACAACACATTGTAAATGCTATTACAACATTCATAAAATTCATATACAAGAAGCATTAAAGCATGCATTTACTTATGACATAAAGAAAGACACAAAACAAAAGGAAAGCTAATGAGTAAAATAATCTTAGATACAACTTTTTTCCATTTATTCTTTGTGAACTAATTAGAAGTTGGAAATACAAGATTTGGTTGGTGTTAGCGATAAAAAATGATTTCTGAATCATTTTGACATCAGATGATAAGACAATTATGAGATAGAAGATTATTTATAAATCTTAAGCTTTAAAGTATTTAAGAAAGGCTATAAATCATATCAGATAAATAAATAAAGGAATTTGTATCTCAGTTTATGCCAAAAGTTAAATTTTAACTTTCGACGGCTAAATGGATTTTTTCACAGTGTAGTGAGCCGCCGAAAGTTTTCATTTTTGGCGGCCAAAAGGGTAAATACATGACTAAAGAGCCGTCGAAAGTGTAGAAGAGTCCAAAATCGCATTCTTTCTGCCCAGAACATGTTTTTCGAGCTCCAAAACACGTGGGAATGGTATAAAATTAATGAAGGATAATAATTATAGGATACAGATTATTCTCCTTTGCAAGCCTTGGAGGCATATGATAAGAAGACGAAGTTTTGTTTTCAAAAATACTGTGTTTTTTACTGTGTTGAGTCATCATTTTAAAATGATGATTCTAAGCAACTCGAGAATCATTTTGAGAAACGTGTAGATTATTTTGTTACTAACACGTCAAAGAACAATAACCTCTCTCAATTTTCCTACAAGTGTCATATATTGGGAGAATCAGATCCATCTATAAGCCCTAATTTTTGGATCTCAGAATTTCCCTGTTTGACACATGTTTTTGAAATGCGGATCTCGGGAAAATGAAAGCGAATATCAAAGAAATGAGAGAGGTTTTTTTCTCACAACAAACCAATCTACAAAAGCCTCTTCCAGTTTGTACACAACTGTTTGGATTTGAGAGATATAGGTCAATCTTTGAGCATCATATTTCCATAAATTTTTGTCTTTTCCAGCCACCTTACAAATTCGAATTTGAGATAGGAAAAAAGGTTATCAGATCCATCTTTTGAGGATCTTGAAAATGATTTGTAAAGATTATTTAAAGCCCACAAAGACACAGTTCAAGGTGGGGGAAAACAATATGAGGACTGTGGTTCTATTCTTAAAGACTCGTACTTTTTATTCTTTGGAGATGCCATTAATATATCTTGACATCGAGCTTCTTTTGTTGTGTTTACTTATTTTTCCATCTCTTTTCTTTCTAAGTTTATGTATATTAAATGACAGAAGGATGTCATCCCATATATTCGTTGGTATATTAAACTTTATACATTGTTTTTTATGTTTGTCTTAATGCCAGATAGTTGTTATCCTATCAGTGCATTCATAAGCTTAAGTTACAAGTATTTTCCTATTATGTCTGGCCATATATTATATGCAATCTTATATATGTTTCTGCTGGTATGAAGAGTATCTTACATATCATTACTGGCCATTCACATATGATATTGTATAGGTATGTATTCTAGCATAATGAGTCTTCTCCATGTTTCCACACATTAATTTAAACCTTCTGAGTTGCACAGTTGAAAGCCTTGGTCTTTCAAGTGACTGATGTATTTCTAAATGGATATGAGTTTATAATGCCATCTGATTTGATCCTTTTTCCTCCACATTATTGATATTTTTAAGTTACCAATATTACACCCTTTTACAGTCAGGGAGTGATTTCTTGGAGTGATAACAAAATGGCGTCATTGCCGGGGAACGAAAGTAAAAGCAGAGTTTCCCTGGGAGAATGGCATAGATCTGTTTCTTGATGGCAGACAAGAGACAAACATAAAATTTGACTGTAATCATTTTCCTGGAAACTCCACATTAAAGACTCCACTGGGAAGAATCTCGTTGACAAAAGATGAAGAGACTGGACTCTAAATCCAGGTATCAGTTCATTAGTTTGCTTCATGAACTGTTGTTGTTATTTATCAGCTCCTTTATACTTTTCCCTTCACATGTTAAAATAATCATCCTTTGTTTTGTACATTCTGAAGATTATCATCTATATTTTATATATCCATCTTTAGAAGAAGATTTGCAACCTACTTACATTATAGATGTTGAATCATTTTTCTTGCCCTAGCTCATTCATAAACATGATCATTATATTCAAATTCCTTCTGAAATTGATTAGCCATGTAACCTTGAAGAAATCAAAACTGATTAAAACCCTATCCAAAGCTCAACAGATTTTGGTATTAGTTCTGAACCTTGTCAACAACCTTCTATCCCTCATGATCAACCCACAGCCTTCCAAATTAAAATTAGTATGAATATGTTTAAACCTCTGAGACTAACTTACCTCCTTCATCCTTATCCTCTTGACTGTTATGAATATCTGCCTTAGTTTTCTAGAGAGAATCAGGCTTCAGCTGAGAGGCACTTGGAATCTTCTGAGGATTTTATTGATCGTTTTCAGGTTGTTCATGAGGATGTGATCATGAGATTTTTCTCTAAGTCATTGATTAGAGATGCTTCTATCTTGTTCAATAATCTAAGAGCTGACTCTATTGGCTCTTGGATCGAATTCTCGAATGTTTTTATGAAACATTGGGGTGAACACAAAACACTAGACTCTTGCCTAGTTGATTTCTATGCTTTGAAGAGAGAACATAATGAAACTTTGCCTGCTTTCAATCGAATATTTTGCAGCATCTACCATGGTATGCCCTTGGAGATCAGACCTACAGAAACAATTGCCATGATATATTATGTGATGGGATTGCATTCAAAACTTACCCTTCTTCTACTAGAAACAAAATCTTCATCATTAAGCATATTGTTTGAAGATGATTTAGAGATAGAGGAGAACATTTATGCTTCAAGGAAAATCCCAGAGAAAGTTGATGTTGAAAACCATTATCTATTTGAACCAATAGAATGTCAGTACAATTCATATTTTGAGTTGGAAAGTAATGACTATGATTTAGTTTCGAAACAACAAGAAGCAGCTAAAATTATTTCAGATTCTTCAACATTTCCAGAACATTCCAGAGACAAGTATTCATGTAAAGTTTATGATCAGTTTACAAATGCAGTTAAATCTATGATAAATCATGATTGTATAGACAACTATATTTTTAGAGCCGATCAAAATCTTTGTTATTCAAATATTGCTCTGTCATCATCTTTCGAGCACTATTATGAAGAGGAAGGCATAGTTTTTGATGATAACAAGGTGATCACAAAAGAACAAGAAAGTCATCAATCTTCTAGCAAAAAAGCAGTTACACAGGTGCAAATTTTTCCTAAAGACCAACAGATTTCTAAATTCAGTTTCAAAGATCCAGTGGCAACCTTCATAGAATCATACATTTTAGAAAATTTGAAAGTTTCAGATTTCTTAGCCTTGCACATTTTTCCTGGTGAGTTCAGTTTTGTGAATGACTTTTATTCACTGGTGTTGCATTGCAAACATCAGTTATTAATCAGTGAGAATGATGAGATCATTTCAGTTTTAAAATTTCTTAGATGGTTTCTATGGAAATTTGTCTTTACCTAACCAAATTGCAGAGCTGGTTAAGGTAGAGTAGGTTAGGAAATAATCTTGTTTCTCGAGAATTTCTTTTCTTCCATTTACAATAGATGTAGCAGTGTTATTGTGTGAATAAAGGTAGTATAGAAGATGTACAGAGATCATTTATACAGGTCATGAAAGATTTTCAGAAAGAGGTGATATGGCTGACTCCATGCCCAATGGAATGTTGACTCCATGGAACACTGACTCCATAACCAATGAAACACTAGAGACTAAGTTATGGATTTTGATTTTTCCAGGAAAGGCATTAGATTTGTGGTTCTTGGAAACCTTGCAGGAAGTTCTTCATCCCAGTTGGAGCCAGATGTTAGTGATCAAAAATGATTTCCGAATCATTTTGACATCACATGATAAGACAATTATGAGATAGAAGATTATTTATAAATCTTAAGCTTTAAAGTATTTAAGAAAGGATATAAATCATATCAGATAAATAAATAAAGGAATTTGTATCTCAGTTTATGACAAAAGTTAAATTTTAACTTTCGACGGCTAAATGGATTTTTTCACAGTGTATTGAGCTGCCGAAAGTTTTCCTTTTTGGTGGCCAAAAGGGTAAATACAGGACTAAAGAGCCGTCGAAACTACAGAAGAGTACAAAATCGCATTCTTTCTGCCCAGATCGTGTTTTTCGAGCTACAGAACACATGGGAATGGTATCAAATTAATGAAGGATAATAATTATAGGATACAAATCATTCTCCTATGCAATCTTTGGAGGCATATGATAAGAAGATGAAGTTGCATTTTCAAAAATACTGTGTTTTTTACTGTGATGACTCATCATTTTCAAATGATGATTCTAAGCGACTGGAGAATAATTTTGAGAAACGGGTGGAGGATTTTGTTAATAACAAGTCAAATAACAATATCCTCTCTCAATTTTCCTACACGTGTCATATATTGGGAGAATCGAATCCATCTCTAAGCCTTAATTTTCGGATCTCAGAATTTTTCTGTTTGACACATGTTTTTGAAATGCAGATCCTGGGCAAATGAAAGCGAATCTCAAAGAACTGAGAGAGGTTTTTTCCTAAAAAAAAAAGTATATATACAAAATCATCTTCTAGTTTGTACACAACTGTTTTGATTTGAGAGATATAGGTCAATCTTTGAGCAGCATATTTCCATAAATTTCTGTCTTTTCCAGCCACCTCACAAATTCGAATTTGAGATAGGAAAAGAGGTTATCAGATCCATCTTTTGAGGATATTGAAATTGATTTTTAAATATTATTTAAAGCCCACAGAGACACAGTTCAAGGGGGGAAAAAACAGTCTGAGGACTGTGGTTCTATTCTTAAAGACTTGTACATTTTATTCGTTGGAGATGTCCATTAATATATCTTGACATCGAGCTTCTTTTGTTGTGTTTACTTAGTTTTCCATTTCTTTTCTTTCTAAGTTTATGTATATTCAATGATAGAAGGTTTTCATCCCATCTCTTTGTTGGTATATTAAACTTTATACATTGTTTCTGATGTTTGTCTTAATGCCAGATAGTTGTTATCCTATCAGTGCATTCATAAGCTTAAGTTACAAATATTTTTTTGTTCTGTATGGCCATATATTATATGCAATCTTATATATGTTTCTGTTTGTATGAAGAGTATCTTACATATCATTATTGGCCATTCACATATGCCATTGTATAGGTATGTTTTCTATCATAATGAGTCTTCTCCATGTTTCCACACATTAATTTAAACCTTCTGAGTTGCATAGTTGAAAGCCTTGGTATTTCAAGTGACTGATGTATTTCTAAATGGATATGAGTTTATAATGCCATCTGATTTGATCCTTTTTCCTCCACATTATTGATATTTTTAAGTTACCAAGATTACACTGTTTTACAGTCAGGGAGTGATTTTTTGGAGTGATAACAGATGGTGTGCAAACTCTTATCTCAATAGTAGTTCTCATATTCATAAGTTTCTTCATCACCTCTAAGGGATATTTAGTTGCAACTACCATACTCAAGGGGATAATCCTAATATCCTTGATGTTTACTCTATACAACAAAGATGGCCCTAATTCCTCAACTTGTAGTGGTAGGCATAAAACCCAAGAGGGACTATCCATGCAACCAAATGTGAAGGGTATCGGTCCATTCAACCAAAATGTGAAAGAGTTTGGTGACTCTATGAAATGAATCGTGATGGATTACACATGAATTTTAAAATTAAAACTTTCAATCTCCATATAATACAAAAAAAATGAAAGTTTAAAAAAAATGGAAATTGGTTCGTACCTATTATTAATGCTCTATATTAATTAATGAAACCGGTCTATAAAACATTTAAATTTTAATAATAGGATGAATAGAAAACATATAAATACTAATACATCTAAAATTTTATAATAGAAAAACATCAATGATAGAAATAAACATAGAAATATTATAAATAGAAATAGGTTACCAATTCATTGGATAATAAATAATAATAATACTAATAATACTAATATATGGTATTGTGAGGTAAGATGATCATGATCACGGGGAATCACTCTGTAACTAGCTCTTTGAAACTATGAAGTACCAACCTTATATCAATGGCAGCCATCACTAGAGGTGGTGTTGCTCCCTCCTTTCAGAATGTGGTAGATGATAATGGACACCACCCAACTCACCAGATGCTAGAATCATCTAAGATCCTGACTAATGTGGCTATGAAACAAAACAAGGATATCTCGGAGATCCCTACTCCAATGGAAGAGGAACATCGGGTAGATCCCAATCAACGGTCCTTAGGGGATCCAAATCTGAATTCAAAGACATATTCAAAGAAAAAGGTGTCTGAATGTATTCCTAAAACAACATAAACTCCCCATTATGAAATCTAGCTTCCAACGATGGCACAACACATCCAATTCATACAATACCATGATCTTATATGCAAATTTATGGGAGTATGGCCTTCAGATAAGGCCCTCCAATGGTGGATCAAAACCTGATGGAAAGATAAAGGAGATGTTGACCTCAAGTTGGGATCCAAGGGATTCTTCATAATGGTTTTTAATTTGGTTGTATACCAGGAAATAATATTTCAAGGAGGCTCATATTTCTTCAATTCGACATGTATTTATGTTTGAATCTGGAAAGAAAAATTTAGTACGGAGAAGGATAACCTTAAAGTAGCCCCAGTTTGGATTAGACTTTACTACCTTGCCCAAGTATATTTTCACCTAAATATTTTTTAAGGTATTTGGAACACCTTGGGATCCTTTGTATGAACTGTTGATGCAAATATTTAAGGTAAATATACTTCTTATTTTGAAATTTGTGTTTATCTGGATGTTTCAAGATCCCTACTGGCCTCGATAGGTCTTATATTTCAGGATACATAGTGGATCCAAACTCTGTATTATGAGTATATCCCCTTCAAGTGTCGTAAATTCCATGAAAACGACCACTTGTTCAGAGACTTCCCTTAAAAAAAAATCCCAGACCCACCCAAAGTGTAGCCAGAAAAGGATGTCGAAGGATTTCAAAAAGTTCCTACCAAGAGGAAAACCATATGGAAATTGGTACAATAAACAACTCCTAAAGGTCCCAGAATGAGTAGTTGTTTCACAAATCTAGCTACAATGGATGAACAAGGGATGAATAGCCAGATTGAAGGAACCCATAAATACCCTGAGGAGAACCAACCCGAGAGGAATCTATGGACACCAGTCTCATATCCCAAACAACACGGGAACTCATAGGGAGTTCACCATCAGACCATCCCCATTCCAAAATACACGTATGAGGAAATAAAACTTACAGTGGATAACAAAGTAGATCTGGAAGACGTTGAAGATATGGAATTAGAGGAACTGGATCTTCAAAGCATAGCAAAAACATATGAAGGGAAAGAAGTCCACAAAATACCTGAAAAGCAAATGCAGGTCCTAAAGTCAACATTTATTAAATCAAAGCATAAGTAAAAGTCAATGGGCACTAAAAAAGGTAAACATTCAAATTCCTCTTCTCTAGGAACTAAACATTCTACAACTAAAGAATCAGTAAAATCCACTAAAGAGGATAAAAAGAGAGGTCAACCTTCCAACAAAAAATTTCTTCATGAGTTAGGAGAACTTCTGGTGAATTCAGGTAGAATAAAAAGCATGGCGGAAATTTTTCCTCCCCACCAAACCCTTCCCAATGAAAGTAATATCCTGGAATATTAGAGGTCTCAATGGCCTTACTAAACATAGAGCTCTTAAAACTATATTCATGGAAGAAAAACCCTCATTTATAATGATCCAAGAAACCAAGTGTTCAATAGAATCAAAGGTAAAAATAGCCTCTAAATGTTGGAATGGGTGCAATTGTGTAGCCTCAAATGTAGTTGGAGCATTTGGAGGATTAGAAATTTTATGGAACCCCTTAGAAATTACTCTCTCAGACTTCTTTGCAATGAGACATTCCCTCTCATACAATTTCCAATTCCTAGGATTAGATTAGACTGGCCTAGTAAAAAATGCTTATGGGACACAAATTCTATAAGAAAAACTAGCCTTTATCCAATCCTTATTAAATCTCAACACTCTTCCCTTTTATCACCCCTGGATTTTGGGAGGGTATTTAAATATTATCTCATCTCTCTCGGAGAAGCAAGGGGGAGTTTCCTGACTGAAACAAGATTAAATTCATTTCAAGGAGATGATAACTGACCTCAATTTGGTTGATTGGAACCCCATTAATGGAATTCATACCTAGAACAATCATATAAAAGGTACTCATCATATTTCCTCTCACCTGGATATATTTCTTCTTTCTGAATCTCTTCTTCACCTAGAATTCACTATTGAAACATTCATTCTCCCATAAAATGGGTTTGACCACTGTCCTATAAGCCTCTCTATAGATATCCCTACTATCCCAAAGAATCGACCCTTTCGATTCGAACCATTTTGGATAAATAACAAGTCTCTCTAGGATAAATGTGAAGGATGGTGGAAATATGTAGTTATTCCCTCAGGATCTCGTATCTTTCGTCTGCAACAAATCCTGAAGAATATGAAAAGAAAGATAAAAAATGGAATAAAGAGGAGTTTGGAAATATATTCATAGATAAACATCAACTAACATAGGAAATGAAATAACTTCAACAACAAATGATCACAAATGGTCACACATATGAAAGCATAGAAAGAGAATCTAGCTTAAGGGCTCAAATTTCCATCAGAGAGGATTAGAAGGAACAAATGTGGAGATAGAAATCCAGAGTACAATGGATCAAATAAGGGGAAAGAAATAGTAAGTTCTTCCATAAATATATGCTTCAACATAGGAACAATAACAAAATTACTTTGATCAGGGATTCCAGAGGGAACTTCATGTTCAAACACAGGGACACAGAAACTGAATTAGTGAACTATTATAGTGCTATGATAAGAGATCCATAGAAGGATTGGAAAGAAGCAGCCCAAAAGATAACTCAATATATCCCCCAGATGGTGACGTCAGACCACAATGAAGCTTTGATGAGGGAAATTACTATGCAGGAGGTGGAACATGCCATAATGGAAATTCCCAAAGGTAAATCTGCATGCCCAGATGGTTTTACTACTGAATTGTTTCATGCTTGTTGACCTGTGATTAAACATGAAGTCTTGGAAGAAGTTGAATATTCAAGAAGATTTCAAAAGATCCTCCCATCCCTTAACTCTACCTTCCTAACCTTTATCCCCAAAGAGAAAAAGGGGTAAGACCCCAACAAGTTATGACCTATAGCCCTGTGTAATGTGATATATAAAATTATCCCTAACATCATTGATAATAGTCTGAAACCCATCCTCCTCCTCTTGATATCTCAAGAATAGTCTGGCTTCGTGGACGGATGCCAAATATTAGACAATATCATTATGTCCCATGAGCATATCCATTCTCTAAATACCTCACGCAAACCTGGCCTTTTGATCAAATTGGACTTAGCCAAATCATATGATAGTATTATTTGGGACTATATCTCAAGTTTTCTTCTAGCCTTCAGCTTTGTCCCTAGGTGGGTTAAGTGGATCATGTCCTCAATCAATTCCTCCTTTTTATCGATTATGGTAAATGGCTCTCCCTCCAAAACCTTTTCCCCCTCAAGAGAAATCCATTACAGAGACCCCCTATCCCCTTTCCTCTTAATATTATTAGTGGAAGGTTTGGTTCGGTTTGGTTCTATTGATACAAGCAACAACTTAGGGAAAATGAAAAGGCATAAATCTTCATGGAGCAGACAAACTAGCTACCCATCAACAATTTTTGGATGATACAATGCTTATGACGACTCCTACCATATGAGAATAACTCCAAACTAAATAATTCTTAACTAAGTTCTCAGAATCCTTGGGCATGCTAATAAACCAAAGTAAATGTCTTATGTTTTCTTTAATGCTCCCCCCCAGTGCAAACCCACCTAACAGAGATTTTGGGGTTTCAACATAAAATCTCCCTGCTAAGTACTTAGGAGATTAACCCTTGTGAAATCGGTCCTCCAAACTATGCATATCTATCACTTCTCTGTCTTAGAATCCCCTAAGTCTATCTTGAAAGAGATATGGGGGATTTATCGAACATTCCTCTGGGGGGGAACCAAAGAAAGGAAAAAGTGGGCTCTAATCTCCTGGGACTCTCTATACAATCCCAAGCTGGTAGGAGGACTAATAAATTCCTAGTCTTATTTATAATATTATCAAAACCCTAGAATTATGAAATATTATCAATAACCTAATTACCATCATTTATTAACTCTAAAATTGAATTTAATTTTGCCTTAGTTTTAGAAATAGGGCGTTACAGTTAGCCGACCTAATTACAAATCTCAAAATTGTCATGCATCTACTATTAATTGACCAAGATCAACAAGCTTTGTAACTGACGATTAGTCCTGATGATGAATCCCGATTCGGATTCGAAATGTCGATGACAAAAATGACACCAACTGTGGATTATCCGACAAGAAAACTTGAAACTACTCACCACATAAATCTAAAAATAGGACTAGCTTTGCAAGACCAAGAAATTCTAAGTCAAGTTCTAGCAGCAAAATTATGGCGGTTTTGGATCACAACCCATAGCTCCCAATGGGTGCAAGTATGGATGTAAAAATACGTTAGTGATGAACAAGAAGGAAAATTAATCTGTATGAAAAATTCCCCAAGCGGCTCCACCATTTGGAACATGGCCTAGAACAATAGAGGTTTGATCCAAATTAATATCTTTTAGGAACTCAAAAATGGACATGAGCCCTTATTTTGGGAGGATTAATGGTGACAATCACCAAAATGCTCAAAGAAGGAAACACTCGAAAGTATCAAGAAAGAAATGCAGAGGGAAGGGAAAACAAGAGTGTAACACCCCATTTCCCCCAGTCTGTAAAAATAACTATACTGGCCAAGTATTGTGGCAAACTCAGAAATGTGAATGTGTGATGTGAATGGACCTTGTGAAAAAGGTCGATGAATGTGAATAGTATTATGAATATATATATTGCAGGACTGTTGAGAGGGGATGTTCTGAAAAAGAGACCATGATGGCTGGATAACGGTGGCGGAAGGCACCTGGAATGGTGGCATTAACTTCCACTGAAACCAATACCGTATTTGGAATTCACTGGCCCGGAGAACCAAGAGCGGCTCACTGGCCCCAAATTAAATAACTCGCCAGGCTGGTAGGTAAATGGCTCCTCATGAGTAATGAGGGATGGGGGTGAACCGCCCATCCGTAGATTCCTCAGACCTGACCACCGCAAGGAAGATTGTGCCACATGCAACCTCGCCGAAAAGAGAAAAGGCAGGAAGAGTGTGCAATCAAGGGGGAAGACGCAAGGGAAAGAGGAAAAAGGAGAACTATAGAAAAATACAGAGTGAGTGATAGCAGAGAAGAAGGAGAGTAACCTTCATTCTCAGTCACTGGAAAACAGAGACTCAGTCTCATAGCATCGTGGTCTCAGCTTGGGGGTGGCTAGTGGTAAATCCATTGGGAGTCGCTGAGCCTATGGTTGGGTGAAAACAAGCACCCCTCTTAGTAGTTGCAATCACATCTAGTGTTATTTCTGATAAGTATTTTACATCTTGCATTTTGAAATGTATATTCTGACATTTATGATCATTGTCTATGAAATTATAAATGGTTTCAGTATAAGACTGTCTGTGTGGTGTTTTGACCAGAAATGGTGGTTGCATGCTTATAATGGAAAGACTACGTATGTCTTACGTTTTATAAATCGCTATATATATGTATACCGATCTAATTTAGACTTCAAGTCTGTTCTCAGGAAATCTACACCCTTATCCATCTCAGGTAATACCCTGGATAGATCTCCCCATAGAGACACCCTTCTTGGAAAGCTTACCAAGAACCTGAAAAAGGATTTGAAGATGCAGGTCTTTGTAATCCTGCACGAGGAAGAATGGTCCTCTTAAAACCCTGATATTTTGGCATTTCGACACCCGAGGTATCCAAGTGCGAGCCCTTTCATACTCGCAAGTCCCAAAACCCCGATTTGTGAAATCCTGAAATGGAAAAGTGTGGATAAGTATCGATTGACGAACGAGATCCTGTCGGAAGATCTGAGGTCAGTCGTGACCATTAGATTGGAGGAAGAAACGAGGGCATTAATGCCTCAACCCCTTTTCTTTTTATCTTAGTAAGTAGTGAAGAAATTAGGACCGTAGATCCCCAAGGTCTGTGTGAGTACCAGAACCGTTCATTCATAAGGACGCGTGGCGGTCGGTAAGTGTTTCGGAGTTTCGACACTCGAGGAATCAAAGGGCAAGAACCCTGGTCATCGCGAGTCGCGAAATCCCGACAATCGAAACCCTGAACTAGTTTAAACTGTGGATAAGTATCGATTGACGGACGAGATCCTGTCGAAAGGTCTAAGTTCAGTCATGACCATTAGATTGGAATAAGAAGCAAGGGCGTTAAATGCCTCAACCCTTTTCTTTTATCTTCGTGAGTAGCGAAGAAATCGGGACCATAGATCCCCAAGGTTTGTGGGAGTATCTGGACCGTCTTTTTATAACGGCACGTGGCGGTCGGAAAGAATTTCAGCATTTTGGCACCTGGGAAACCAAAGGGCAATAACCCTTATCTTCCCAAGTCGTGAAATCCCAGTACCCAAAACCCCGATGTGCTCTGTGGAAGAAAGGAAGAGATCTAGACCATTGGTTTTCCACATCCAGGGAGCAGTAGGAGAGTGCACAGCACGGGACAAATCTAAATCGTTAGATCTTAGTCAGAAAACCTGAAAGCCATTGGATTTGTCAGAAGATGCATGAGGGTTAAGTCTTCGTGAACAGAGGCAAAAGTCCCAAAAGAGGAGTTGGTATCGAGATTTTGGACTTCGATATTTCAGAGGTCTCGAGGACAAGAGATCGGGACACTTCATGGTGGAAGTCCCGAAATAGATCTAGACCATCCGATTAAGGGAGGACACGTGTCATGAGATCACCCATTTCATGGATTCGAACATCAGGAAATAAAAGAGGAAGGTGAGCATTTTGACTTTGCACCTAGCGAAGTCCCGAAACGATACAGACTGTCCATCCATGGAGGACACATGGTGGAGATTGAGATTCCATCGGTATTTCAGATACCAGGGATTCGAATTGACAGAGGATTTGTGTCACTGGGGGTCACAAGTTGCGAAATCGCGAAAATGACGAGGATCGTCCATCTGAGGGTGGACACGTGGCAACAATCCAGGATTTCGGGGAAAATCCTGAAAGGAAGAGTCCATCGGGAAATTGGAAATCGAGAATTCGGGAGTCTCGTTGACAAGAGTTCGGGCTCTCGTATTGATAAGTCCTGAAGGGAATAAGACTACGGTCTTATGAGAAGTGGTCATACGGGCCAAGGCATAGCCCAGGGGGCTAATTTCTGATCGAAGCCTTTTCGACATTTCGGCATTTCGGGGTTTGCAGAGTCGAAAGACTCGATTCTCTTATATCGCTGAGTCGCGAAATGAAAAAAGGCACCTAGTTGTTTGGCTGGTGGTCATGACCGACGATCACATGGAGGTGGAAAAGGGAAGAGCTAGCCTGCGCTAAGCCCCAGTAGTACTTCAGGGATTCTGTCCCTCGAGAAGAGGTGAAAATTTTATTATGTTGTAGTGGGTGTGTTACAAATTGGTATCAAAGCATGGTTACAACGCTTGGCCTGCTTGGGCTCATGAACAAGTTCCGCAGAAGCTCCGTTCAGAACACTCCTAAAAGGAGTAACCCCCTGTCTTAACCTTCCTAATCAAAAGACGAAGTTAAGAATGAGAAAAAAAAAACCCTATTGTGTGTGTGTACATGTGAAAATATGAATTATGTACTGGTTATAAATAAATATAAATATTGACTAACAACCAACGTTTTTCCTTTTACACACAAGCGGAAGATTAACCGCGGGAAATTTCAGACGTATAGGATGGTGACTCACCATGAAGTGGGGGAAGGCTCCCACAATAGAGATGAAGAGTCTGATGAAAGGAGGGCAGTGGGGACCCCTCCAGATCTAGCCGAGACTGTGAGGAGTCTCATGGTCGAAATGCAAAGCTGCAAGGCTGACAATGAAAGGATGATGAAAGAACAAGAAAACCAAACAGAAATTAACGTAGTTTTACTGCATAGTTTATCCAATCTACAAAGACAAATGCAACATGAACCTGAAACTCAGAAACATGGTCATATCACTGGCCACACTAAGAGGAGCACCTTGGAAAAGGTCCACTCCAGAGGTAAAGGACAAGCGTCGGATGATTCCTCTGAGAAGGAAGTTGGCGATTCAGAGGGCTCTTCTAGCAACAGAACCAGTTCCTATTCCCGAAGGAAACAGAAGAAGCAAAAGTCTTCCAAAGGTCGTAAATTCGAAGAATTCAGAAAATCCAAACCACCCTCCTTCGACGGTGAAATAAAGAAGGGAGAGGAAGCAAAGGCCTGGCTGCTTGGACTAAAGAAGTATTTCAGAGTCCATGACTTTTCAGAAAATATGAAGGCCCGAGTGGCCACCTTCAACTTGAACGGAAAGGCTTCCATTTGGTGGGAAGACCTTAAGAATGTGAAAGGGGTTCGCGAAGAGGACCTGTCTTGGGAATGGTTTGAGAAATACTTCCGGAAGAAGTATCTGTCGGAAAAATATTTCAACGAAAAGACTAAGAGTTTTATGAACTCAAACTGGGACAACTCACTATAGAAGAATATGTCAACAAATTCCTCGATTTGTTGAGGTATGTACCCTGTATCAAGGTGGAAAAGGCAAAGGTGCAACGCTTCATCAGTGGACTACCTAAGGACTATCGGAATAGAATTGAATTTGATGAGCCAAAGACTCTAGAAGGCACTATTCGAAAGGCAACCTATTTTCATGAACAGTTTGGGCATCGAGCAGAACCTCGCGAAGGATGGAAACAGAAGAATAGTTCAATATTTCAGAAAAAGGGGATTAAATCTCCAGGATTTAAGAACTAAAAGAAGAACCTAAGAATGAGCTTCCCAGCCCAGAGTATGCACCAACATAATTTTCCCTCCTTGGGTGGAAATAAAACTTCTGGACCCAGATCAGTGAAGATTGATAACCCAAAGAGAGAACCTTTGAAATGTTGGGGTTGCGGGGAAGAACATCTATTGAGAGACTGTCCACATCGAAAACAAAATAGTCGGAGGATTTATAACATCCAGGAAGCTACTACTGTCAATGATGTGGCCAAGAGTGTGCCAAAAATCTATGCGGCCTTGGATAATAACCAAGCCTACCACCAAGCTTCAGTAGTGGAAATAGAAGGTATGATTTCCAACCATCTAGTATCTGTTTTAATTGACACTGGTTCAAATTTGAGTTATATAGCCCCTAAAGTCGTTGATAAGTGTAAACTATAGCCATAAAAACATACCAATCCATGGTTGGTATAGTTAGCCACTGGCACCAAAAGAAGGGTAGCAGAGGTTATACCAGCCTGCCAATTGATGTTGGGGAAACTCCCCACCCAAACAACCCTTAACTTATTACCCCTGGGATCGTATGATTTGCTAATTGGTATGGACTGGCTAGCTGCCCATAAAGCCAGATTGGACTGCTACCATAAAACCTTAGAATGTGTAAATAAGAAGGGAAAAAGATAACCCTTCAAGGGATTCAAAAACCTATCTCGGTGAGACAAATATCATCTCTACAAATGAGAAAGTATTTCCAATAGGGATGTCCCCTATATGCAATACAGGTGTTGAAAACAATCGAAGGTGACAAACCAAGCCCTAACGATCACCCTATCCAGAGAGAATATAGAGATGTGTTTCCGGAAGAGGTATCGGGTTTACCTCCGAGAAGGGACATTGACTTCTCGATAGAACTTGCACCAGGAGCGGTGCCGGTGTCTAGGAAACCCTACCAAATGAGCGCACCCGAGTTAGTTGAACTCAAGTTGCAATTAAAAGAAATGGTGGATAAGGGCTATATTCGGCCCAACGTGTCTCCATGGGGAGCACCAGCCTTGTTCGTGAAAAAGAAGGACAATACCCTTAGACTGTGTATAGATTATAGGCAACTCAATAAGGTAACCATAAAGAACAAGTACCCCTTGCCCAATATCGATGAGATGTTCGATCAATTGGGGGGTGCGTCTATTTTCTCAAAGATTGATTTGAGGTCGGGATACCATCAAGTTCGAATCAAGGGTGAAGACATCCATAAAACTACCTTCCGAACGAGGTATGGTCACTATGAGTTCGTGGTAGTGCCATTTGGGTTGACCAATGCCCCCGTCACTTTTATGTGCTTGATGAACAATGTACTTAGCAAGTGCCTAGACAAATTTGTGCTTGTTTTTATTGACGATATATTAATTTACTCCAAGAACAGAAAAGAGCATGAAGAGCATCTTAGACTTGTGCTGCAAGTGCTAAGAGAACATCAGCTCTATTCCAAATTCAACAAATTTGAATTCTTCCAGAAGAAAATACATTACTTAGGCTATTTTCTCTCCGAAGAAGGAGTAGCGGTAGACCCTGACAAAATTAGGTCTATCATGGAATGGCCTACCCCAAAGGATGTTTCAGACATCAGATCCTTTTTGGATTAACAGGATACTATAGGATATTTATAAAAGGATTCTCCAAGATTGGTTGTCCAATCACTACCCTCCAGAAGAAGGGGACAAAATTCTTGTGGACACGAAAATGTGAAGAAAGATTTCAAAACCTAAAACATCTACTGACCCATGCACCCATGTTGAAGATCATCGATCCAGAAGCTGATTTCCTCGTGTGCACAGATGTCTGTAAGGAAGGGCTCGGAGGAGTCCTTATGCAGGGAGGAAGTGTGATCTGCTATGAATCCCAAAAATTGAATGAGCATGAAGTCAACTATGTGACCCATGATCTAGAGTTGGCTGCCATAGTGCATGCCTTGAAAATGTGGAGGCATTACCTCCTGGGAAGAAAATTTGTACTTATGACAGATCACTGTGGATTGTGATATCTGTTTGATCAACCAAATCTCAATGTTAGACAAGCTAGGTGGATGGCCCTCCTTAGCGAGTTTGATTTCGAAATCAAACACATTAAAGGAAAAGAAAATAGGGTGGCCAATGCCCTTAGCAGAAGTATGAAAACAATTCACGTGGCAGCGGTGAGCGCCTGTGAGACAGATGCCAAGGAAAGAATCAGAAATGCACAAGAAACAGATCCCTTTGTCCATACCATGACCATGTACCTACAACAAGAACCCGCCAGAGTAAAATATGAAGTCTACCAGATGACCGAAGGAGGTCTGCTCACTTACAGAAGCATATTTTATATTTCAGATTGTGACGACTTGAAGAGGTTCATACTAGATGAACTACATAAAAGACCCTATTCTGGTCATCCAGGATACCAGAAGATGATCACGACCACCAGGAAACAATTCTATTGGCCTGGAATGAAGAAAGACATAGCCGAGTACTTGGCCAAATGCATAGAGTGCCAACAAGTAAAAGCATAACAACGACACCCAGCAGGATTATTACAACCTCTACCAATCCCAGATTGGAAATGGGAAACCATCTCCATGGATTTCATCACCGGATTACCAACCTCGACCAAACAGAATGATGCCATCATGGTAGTGGTGGATAAATTGAGCAAGTCCGCTCACTTTATCCCCGTCAAGTCAACTTGCAAGGAAATAGACATCACCCAGGTATTCATGAAGGAGATATTCAGACTGCATGGTATGTCGAAAGAGATTGTCTCCGACAGAGACACAAAATTTACTTCCAACTTGTGGAAGTCACTAGTGGCTGGTTTAGAGACCAAATTGTTGTTTAGCACGGCCTATCACCCTCAAACCAACGGAAAGAGAGAAAGAGTGAACCAAATACTTGAAGACATCCTAAGAATGCATGTAATGCATCAACCCAAGAAGTGGGAAGACTACCTGCCACTGATAGAATTCGCCTACAACAACGGCTACCAAGCATCCTTAAAGATGAGTCCCTTCGAATTCCTCTATGGTAGACCGTGTAACACTCTAGTCAGCTGGAGTAATCCCGTAAACAAGATTTCTTTTGGACCCGACATGTTGAAAGAAATGGAACAACAGGTGACTCAGATAAAACAAAACCCGAAGGTCACTCAGAACTGATAGAAAAGTTATGCCGACCAAAAGAGAACTCCAAGAGAGTTCAAAACGGGAGACCATGTATATCTCAGAGTTAGACCCAGGAAGAGTTCTCTGAAAATGGGAGCCTGTGCCAAGTTAGCACCTCGGTATTGTGGACCCTTTGAGGTTCTAGATAGAGTGGGACCTGTAGCCTATAGGCTAGCACTTCCTCCCACAGTCAAAGCACATAATGTTTTCCATGTTTCATTATTGAAGAAATATGTACATGATGCTAACCATATAATTGACTGGTTTGTGATTCAGGTGGAGCCGGAGGGAGAATTTCTACCAGAACCTCAATTCATACTAGACAGAAAGGAAACCCCGCTCCGGAACCAAACCATTACACAGGTCAAGGTGCAATGGAAACATTTTGACCCAGATGAGGCTACATGGGAAATGGAGGATTCTATGAAACGAGCATATCTGATTTTGTTTACATCTATACATGCATGTCAAGTTGATAGATAGAACATCGAGGAAGATGTTCCTTTAAGGGGGAGGGAATTGTAACACCATGTTTCCCCCAGTCTGTAAAAATAACTATACTGGCCAAGTATTGTGGCAAACTCATAAATGTGAATGTGTGATGTGAATGGACCTTGTGAAAAAGGTCGATGAATGTGAATAATATTATGAATATATATATTGCAGGACTGCTGAGAGGGGATGTGCTGAAAAAGAGACCACGATGGCTAGAGAAAGGTGGTGGAAGGCACTTGGAATGGAAGGTGTTAACTTCCACCGAAACTAATACCGTATTTGGACTTCACTAGCCCGGAGAACCAAGAGCGGATTGCTGGCCCCAAATTAAATAACTCGCCAAGTTGGTAGGTAAATGGCTCCTCATGAGTAATGAGGGATGGGGGTGAACAACCCATCCGTAGAGTCCTTAGACTTTACCACCGCGAGCAATATCGTGCCACATGCAACCTCGCCGAAAAGAGAAAAGGCAGGAAGAGTGTGCGATCAAGGGGGCAGACGCGAGGGAAAGAGGAAAACGGAGAACTCTAGAAAAATACAGAGTGAGTGATAGCAGAGAAGAAGAAGAGTAACCTTCATTCTCGGTCACTAGAAAATAGAGACTCAGTCTCACAACATCATGGTCTCATCTCAGGGGTGGCTAGTGGTAAATCTGTTGGGAGTCGCTGAGCCTACGGTTGGGTGGAAACGAGCACCCCTCTCAACAGTTGCAATCACATCTCGTGTTATTTCTGATAAGTATTTTACATCTTTCATCTTGAAATGTATATTCTAACATTTATGATCATAGTCTGTGCAATTATAAATGGTTTTAGCATAAGACTGTTTGTGTGGTGTTTTGACTAGAAATGGTGGTTGCACGCTTATAATGGAAAGACTACGTACGGCTTATGTTTTATAAATCGCTATATATATGTATACCGATCTAATTCAGACTTCAAGTCTGTTCTCGGGAAATCTATACCCTTATCCATCTCAGGTAATACCCTGGATAGATCTCCCCATAGAGACACCCTTCTTGGAAAGCTTACCAAGAACCTGAAAAAGGATTTGAAGGTGCAATTCTTAGTAATCCTACACGAGGAAGAATGGTCCTCTTAAAATCCCTATATTTCTGCATTTCGACACCCGGGGTATCCAAGTGCGAGCCCTTTCATACTCGCAAGTCCCGAAACCTCGATTTGCAAAATCCCAAAATGGAAAAGTGTGGATAAGTATTGATTGACGGACGAGATCCTGTCGGAAGATCTGAGGTCAGTCGCGACTGTTAGATTGGAGGAAGAAACGAGGGCATTAATGCCTCAACCCCTTTTCTTTTTATCTTCGTAAGTAGCGAAGAAATCGGGACTGTAGATCCCCAAGGTCCACGTGAGTACCAGAATCGTTCATTCATAAGGACGCATGGCAATTGGTAATCATTTCGGCATTTCGGCACTTGGGGAATAAAAGGGCAAGGACCCTGGTCATCGTGAGTCATGAAATCCGGACAACTGAAACCCCGAACTAGTTTAAAGTGTGGATAAGTATCGATTGACGGACGAGATCTTGTCGGAAGGTCTAAGGTCAGTCATGACTGTTAGATTGGCAGAAGAAGTGAGGGATTTAAATGCCTCAACCCTTTTCTTTTATCTCCATGAGTAGCGAAGAAATCGGGACCGTAGGTCCCCAAGGTCCGTGGGAGTATTTGGACCATCCTTTTATAAGGGCACGTGGTGGTCGGAAATCATTTCGGCATTTCGACACCTGGGAAACCAAAGGGAAAGAACCCTTGTCTTCGCAAGTAGCGAAATCCCGGTACCCGAAACCCCGATGCACTCTATGGCAGAAAGGAAGAGATCTAGACCATTGGTTTTCCATGTCCAGGGAGCAGCAGGAGAGTGCACAGTGCGGGACAGATCTGAACTGCTAGATCTTAGTTAGAAAACCCGACAACCATTGGATCTGTCAGGAGATGCATGAGGGTTAAGTCTTCGTGAACAGAGGCGAAAGTCCCAAAAGAGGAATTGGTATCGGGATTTTGGACTTCGGGATTTTGGAGGTCTCGAGGACAAGAGATCGGGACACTCCATGGTGGAAGTCCCGAAATAGATCTGGATCGTCCGATTAAGGGAGGAAACATGTTGCGAGATCACCCATTTCGGGGATTCGAACATCGGGAAACAAAAGAGGAAGGTGAGAATTTTGACTTTGCACTTGGCGAAGTCCCAAAACGATCTGGACCATCCATCCGTGGAGGACACGTGGCAGAGATCGAGAGTCCATCGGTATTTCGAATACCGGGGATTTGAATTGACAGAGGATTTGTGTCACTGGGGGTCGCAAAAACGACGAGGACCGTCCATCTGAGGGTGGACACGTGGCAACAATCCAGGATTTTGGGGAAAATCCTGAAAGGAAGAATCCATCGGGAAATCGAAAATCGGGAATTCGGGAGTCCCGTTGACAAGAGGTTGGGCTCTCATATTGATAAGTCCCGAAGGGAATAAGACTGCGGTCTTATGAGAAGTGGTCATACGGGCCAAGGCATAGCCCAGGGGGCTAATTGTTGATCGAAGCCTTTTCAACATTTCGGCATTTCGGGGTTTGCAGAGTCGAAAGACTTGACTCGCTTATATCGCTGAGTCGCGAAATGAAAAAAGGCACCTAGTTGTTTGGCCGATGGTCATAACCGACGATCACATGGAGGTGGAAAAGGGAAGAGCTAGCCTGCGCTAAGCCCCCGTAGGACTTCAGGGATTCTGTCCCTCGAGAAAAGGTGAAAAAATTATTATGTCGTAGTGGGTGTGTTACAAAGGGTGGCACATTATTGGTCCTCTGAGGAAAATCAACATGGGTGGTGCAAGTGGCTCCCCAACGAAGAGTGGGAAAGAGAACATGACCCAAAAACCCTAAATAGATTCTGGGAGGACCTCATCAATAGGAGAATCAAGGTTATCCCCAAGGAAGACCGCATTCGTTGGGGCTGGACAACAAGGGGGGGTTTCTTAATAAAATAGGAATACTCTTTAGCAATCAACTTCCACAATGAGCCCAAACTAAATATTTAGGAGATAATATGGAAAAAAACATTATGGCCTAAAATTTCTACCTTTCTTTGGCTTCTAATTTAGAATAAGACTTTGACCTGGGACAACCTTTGGAAAAAAGGATTTCACGGTCCCTCTCGGTGTTTTCTCTACAAATCTCAAGAAGAGACTATTGAACATATGCTCAATGGGTGCTCTTGGGTCAACTATTTATGGGATCAGTTGGAGACACTATTTCACAGACTGGGACACAACATACTTTCCATATCCTCAACCCTGGAAGAATGGCCAACCAACATAACTCAGAATCCCATAGTGAACTTCCTATGGGGGATTCTCCTAGGTTTTCTACTATGGGAGACATGAGAAGAGTGCAACAAAATATTCTTTAGAAACTAATAACATAACCCATAAATAATATGGAAACAAATTCTCAAAAATATCCAGGAAACAATAATAGTTCAACCTTGGAGGGATGACCAATGGAACTCCAATCAATACGAGACATAGATTCTTAAGACCTTCACAGTTAGCAAGAGCTCGGTCCTGGTCCTCCTAAATCCATCTATCCCCAGGGCCTCATCTCCCTCAAGCTGGTCTCCACCCCCCCATGATTTTTTTAAGTTAAATTTTGATAGGGTTGTGAAAGGGAACCTCAACAAGGAAGGGATGGGAGGTTCCTTCCAAGTTAATACATGCAAGATCATTAGAACTTATGCTGGGAACCTAGGCTCTACAAGAAACAACACAATGGAACTCTTAGTGTTGGAATAAGGTCTTCAAATCTCTAAGGAAAATGGCTAAGATATAGTGGTAATAGAAGGGGATTCAAAGGTGATAATCAACATGATGAAGCACATTCAAAGAGACTCACCAGTCTTGAAGATTGAGAATAGTTTTCACCTTGAAACACATCTTGAACGCATGGTAGATATAATCCAACACTTTCAGGTTATTATCCCATGCCATGTGATGAGGACAACTAACAAGTTGGTAGATTGGCTAGCTAATGAGGGAGTTAACCTAGTTGGCAACAAATGGGATGAATCGTGGAACCCAACTTAAGGAAATAGAAGGGAAGCCAATTGTTTGGAACTAACATTGAATGAATAGCCCCTCTTAGATGGGGTGTCTGGCACAAGAACTGAGGAAATGGAGGACCCCAAGGACATCAAGGAGATGCGCCAGAGGCCATCAAGGCTTCCTACACTAGTCATCGGGACTTATGGCAGAGAGATGCAACTTTGATAGTTCCCCAGGGGCACAGTGTGATGGTACTTCCAACCAACCTAGGATTAAACGATCATGAGTTGGAGCAGATAGTTGGCGTTGAGGTTTGTAGGACATTAAATAAAAATAAAAAAGAGTGGTGGAACCCCATAGAAGGAAACATTAATGAGGAAGGGGGATAATATCTAAGACAAGATATTTCTCATGCGCAGACAACAGCCTTCACATGGCAGGGCTCCCAAGATATGTGTGGCAAGGATAGTCACCAAATTCTCCATAGGGGGGAAGATTAATTCCATTTATCATGAGAGGAGATATAGTAAATCGGGGGATATTTACCTCTATCATAATGGCTAAGTCTTTTTTCCACCCTCGAAGTGTTAGAATAGGATCTTTAAGACTTAACCATATTCGTAGGAGACTGCATCAATGCCATGGTTTTTCCAGGTCTGATAATAAGGGATATTTCCATAATTGGAGGGAAATTCAGAATGTCACCCTTAGAGGTGGTGTAAGGAGTCGAATGAATGCAGAACCCTAGGGTATAATGGCCCCATGACAAGGTTATCTGAGAGGGTATCGCAGGGGATGCCATTCTTCAGTTAATAATATGTGTCAACAATCGGATATTGTGGTTCCATATTCGCACGTGCAATAAGAAGCTTATGACGTGACAATCAACTTCTTCGCTACAATTCCTACCCATTTAAAAGAAAATTTGGAAGAGGCCAAGGGTATTATTTGATAGGATCATATTATGATAACAGACCAAGAGGTGATAGAGGTAGTTAGCAAATGGATTCGCCTCACGGGTATGCCTAGGTCGCGTGAAACTAAATTTGAAAATTGTTGAGATCTACTGTCAGATACAAATCCTCTTGGGTATAATGCTCCAAACCAGGGAGGAAGCTCATAATACCATGAAGCTCCAATTATATGGAATCCATATGATGATGAGAGAAGTGTTATCACATCTTCCCTCATCTAGCACAATCGTGACTTCCTCAGCTCCTCAAAACATGGCCAAGTCGGCCCCTGAGCAAACCAAGGATCGTTTTGTCAGACATCCATGTATTTGATTAGCTGATGTGGCCATGTTGTTTTTTGTTTTCATTAATCAATGTACTCGACATGAGGAGTAAGAAAAATATCCTGTAGTCTTTTCTCTTTTAGATTTCCCTTACAAATTTTGGTTTTTTAGTTTATAATTCATAATATTATACAAACAGTGTGGACTAAGAACCTCCTTTTATGTTGTTGGTTTGGTTTCCCTAGTGGCATGCCAACAACTCAAACTTTTTGTAAATATTTAAAAGATCAATATTAATTTTTTTTCCTGGTGTGCTTACCAAAAAAATAAAATATATGGAATTGCATAATAGTCTAATGACTTGTAAAAATAAACTACATGTCAAAAATGATGGGTACAATTAAAATGTACACTTCATGAAAAAGGTCAAAATGATGGGTACAATTAAAATGTACACTTCGTGAAAAAGGCATAAGTAATTGCATTGACATGTTCAAACTATGAGAAATGATTTGTAAAAATAAAAGTACAAGTCAAAATGATGGATAAAATTAAAATGCACACTTTATGAAAAATGCATTAGTGATTCCATTGGCATGTTCAAACTATAAGAAGAATTTTTTTTATTGTAAATGCAACTAGTTAAAAGAAAAAAAAAGATCATTAACATGTTCAAATTGTAAAAAGAAAAGAAAATATTGTAAATGCAACTAGTTCAAAGAAAAAGGGAAATTCTTATATATCCATAAATTGAAAAAAAAATAGATTCACATTAAATTTTCTATTTGTACTTCAAATTTAAAATTGTACTTCAAATTTAAAATTATAATTAGTAATTATTTTCAATATAGTTTATTTATTGAAAAAAATAAAGATATATATGTTTCTATCATTAAAAAAAATTATTAAAAAATAGTCAATTTACTTTCATATATATATATATATATAATTATAATCTTTACACATTTGACAAAGGCCATGGAAATAAACGACCAAAATCACATGATATTTTGGGGACATTAATTTATTATGAAGTATTCGCTAGAGAGCAATCTATATTTTTTTAGGAGGATGCGTTCATTTTAGATTTGCCTTGAGCCTATTTGAAAATAAAAAAATAAGTTAATGTAAAGCTTCAAAATAAAGAGAAATTGAAAAAAAGGTTTGACAAAGGCCATGGAAATAAACGACCAAAATCACATGATATTTTGGGGACATTAATTTATTATGAAGTATTCGCTAGAGAGCAATCTATATTTTTTAGGAGGATGCGTTCATTTTAGATTTGCCTTGAGCCTATTTGAAAATAAAAAAATAAGTTAATGTAAAGCTTCAAAATAAAGAGAAATTGAAAAAAAAGGTATGTATTAATTGATTACACTTTTGAATATAATGTTATAAGACTTTTGAATATAATGTTATAAGAGGTTGGAAAAAGTAAATCAAAATATGGAAATATATTTAAACATGGAAATAACATCTAAAATAAATAATAAAATTAAAATTGAATTCGAAAAAATAAATAGAATCTTTGAAAAGAGTAGGATACGAAGTTACATGATACCATAAACATTTTTTCTACAATTGGATGATAATGAGCACTACAAGTAAGGGCATAAGAACTTGTCATAATGAGCACTACAAGTAATTCATTGTTGGGTCGAATGTGTTTTACTAATGAGCATGTCCTTTTAGTTGGAAAACTTGGAAAACTATAATTTTATAAGCCTTGATTACTTTCTAATGTAAATGCAATGATATTTCATATTTGACTATCAGAGTGCATGGAAATGCAATGGTATTTCAACTTTCACCCCTACAAAAGGAGTGCATGATAAGTTAAGAACTTGATGTAAGTTCACTTTTTAATGTAAATGCAATGGTATAAGTTATGTGATTATAGAAGTGAGTGGATATGCAATGGCATTTCAACTTTTACCCCATAGAAGGAGTGCATGGCAAGTCAAGAACTTGATTTAAAGGAAAGAAAAAAGGCTTCATTGGAGGATGATAGTTTTTTTCATTTTAATTAAATTAATGTTTTGTTTGACAATTTTCTTATATACTAATGAAACATAATTACTATTAAACTATTTAGAACATTTTTTAAGAAATTTTTATAAATGTTATTAATTAAACATTTATTAAAATTTAAAAGTGAAATACTTAGTTAAATAATTCATAAAGTTTTATAATTCAATTATATAATAAATATTAATTTTATGTGAACTATTATTAAATTATGTATATTTGTCGATAAATTTAATCTCCTTTTTCTAATTTTAAAATGAAAAATGGTAATAATGATGATCTTTATGCGAGAGAAAACAAAATATAATATAATAAGATATAAAATTTGATGGTATTAATATATAATTGTTTATTTTTTAAAAATTTCAACTATAATATTTTTTATAAATTTAAAATACTTTTGAGAAATGAAAAATGGTAATAATGATGATCTTTATGCGAGAGAAAACAAAATATAATATAATAAGATATAAAATTTGATGGTATTAATATATAATTGTTTATTTTTTAAAAATTTCAACTATAATATTTTTTATAAATTTAAAATACTTTTGAGAAATATAATATTAGACTTTTATAAAAACAATATATATTATTTTTAATTTTGCTTATCATAATTATTTTAAAATCAAATACAAATAATATGTTTATTATAATTATGCCGAAGGTATATTTAGGGAGAGATTTTATAGAAAACCTGTTAACCTGGTTTTAGAAAACTACTTGTGTCATCATTCTAAACCACCACGTCTCTGTCGTCACTTTTTAAGTCCACCTCTGTCATTCTGGTTGTTCGTGCCTTCATCGACACACACAATCCCTCGGGATTTGATACCATGTGCCTTCCCTTTCCAACGGCTGCTTCTCTCTTGTCATCACCGCTGGTCATTGCATTTACCAAAAATTTAAACCCCCGTCTCTTCGAACCCCCAGATATATAAATCCCAAACCCTCTGATCGCAAAGGCCGGTCGCGAGAACCCACGAGAGCCAGAAAAGCTTACTGTGAGAGGCCCACGGACCTTATTACAGGCGTTCCGCGACACGGGCAGCCTGTGATACCGGAGCTTAGAAAATGGAGCCTAGAAGTAGAGCCTCTGTGATAAAATGCCCAAATTTCGACCAAAACGAACAACCCGGATATTTAGCGGAACGAGCGATTTATGTCTATATCCTTCTCTGTCCGCCATGGCCGACTGTATGTCTATATCTTGAGCTCAGAATTTTGATTGAGGGTCCCTCCCAGTTCTCAGATCCCTTGGTCCGAACTCCGCCTCTTTATGACGCCCTCCTTCACTGGCTTTCCTTAAACGGGATCGCACGGAATATGATCGGAGCTCCTCCACTGTTCGCGACGGGAATTCCAGGCATCAATATGTTTTTTCAATAAGCTTCATCTAGAATTGTGGTTAATGGCAGTCTCATCCAACCTTTTGGTCTGTAGCAATTTCTCTGGATGAATTTCTCTTCCTGGTAATATTTCCTAGTGATAAGGAGGAAGTCCATGCCATCAACATCTTGCATAAAAGATTTTTTGTATACACTTTTGGAATTCCATAATACTGGTTCTTATTCCACAGTATATTTTGTTCTTTCTGGCTAACAATATGTTGTTTGACAATTTATATTAAATGGTAATCACTGCATATAACGCAAAGTGTTGGTCATATTTTTTCATGCCTGCTGAAACTTTGATGCCTATTTTGTTTTAGATGGATACCTTTCTCTTCACATCAGAGTCTGTAAATGAGGGACACCCTGACAAACTTTGTGATCAGATTTCTGATGCCATCTTGGATGCTTGCTTGGAGCAAGATCCTGAAAGCAAAGGTTGCATGCGAGACCTGTACGAAGACAAACATGGTAATGATATTTTGAGAAATCACAACTAAAGCTAATATAGACTATGAGAAGATAGTAAGGGACACATGTAGGGGAATTGGATTCGTGTCAACAGATGTTGGATTGGATGTAGATAATTGCAAGGTATTGGTGAATATTGAACAAAGATAAAATATACGAGGCAAACAAACACGGTGAGGCTACGCTCACTTCTTGATTATTAAACGAAGACGGATTACATCCTTATATAGGAAAAGACTCTTCCGAGTCGGCTACATGCAAACCATAAGACAACTAGACAACTGACTATGAACTGAGAACTAACTCTTCTAACTGGCGCTTATTACTGGAGTGAACAACTAGATAACATCTCCATTACTTCCAAGTCTCCCCCTTAATGGAGAATGGATTGACTTCTACACCTAACATCT
>ML790125.1:234777-245713 GCA_009831015.1 Picea engelmannii | reverse complement strand
ACATTTTGCTGTGTGTGAGAGATATTGATGGGGTTCATGGCCTCGTTTCATCAAATGGTATCATAACAAGTAGAATCTTGGGGGATTGGGGCAATTTTAGCAAACAAAGAAGGGAGTTGGTAGTTTATAGAAATTATGGAAACAGTCTGCTGTGTGTGAGAGATATTGATGGGGGTCATGGCCTAGTTGCATAAAACGGTATCATAACAAGTAGAATCTTGGAAGATTGGGTCAATTTTAGCAAAAAAAGAAGGGAGATGGTAGAATTGTTACCATGAGGGTGGATTATGTGAAACAACAATTGCAATGAAAAGAGTAAAGATGTAAATGATTCTAATGAGGGTGTGATTCTTAGTAGAGTTATCTGAACGAGTAAGTGAAACACATCTCTAGTGGTCGGCTTGGGTAGACATTGTAAGAGGAGATACAATTCCAATCTTGAATAGCATTGGGCAAAGGTCAAGTAAAATGAGGTATTGCGGAAGACATAATTGTTGGAAGAAAATAAATTGCAACAATGTTGCAGAAGATGATGAAGAGAATGGAGGCCATAGAGTTGTCTTAGTGGAGAAAATTGCCAAAAGACACGTATAGTGAAGATAAGAGTGATATAGAAGATGTAGAGAGTGTGGAGTAGCACCAAATGGAAATGGAGATGCTAGAATTTTCTAGAAATGCAGATCTGAAAAGGGTGGAGTTGAGTGGATAGAAAGCACTCAAAAATATTTTGAGTGCAATGAGATTAAAGACCCTCGGAGAGTGAAAATTGCCTGTGGAAGATTGAAAAGCTATGCATATGATTGGTCACATTAATTGAAGAGGGACATAAAATGGAGAGGCAAAGAAAAAATCTAGAATTGGGAGAAGATTATCACCAAATTGAAAGGTTGTATGTAAATTCTTATTATAATTTGAAAATGAAGAGAAGATTAGAGAAATTGAAGTAGAAGAATAATTTGAAGATTTTTTTAGCATGGCCATGAGAGTTGATTTTGTACGAGATAGTGATGAAAATATCATATTGATTGTAGATGGATTGAAGCTATCCTTTAAAAGGAAGATAAGTGCAAAGACGATGTTGTCATTAGAAGAGGATTATCATTTGGCCTTGAGAATTGAGAAGGTGTAGATGAAGAGAAAGCATGAAAGCAAGCAATGAGAGGATAAAGAAAAATAAATTCTTCTAAATGTGGTTGCAAAGAGTATTTCTTGTAAAAGTGGGGTGCATGTTGTTGATGAAAATGATGAAGAAAGTTTGTGAAGTGTATGTTGTGGATAGCATGACGAAGGAGAGTATTGAAGAAATATTTGCAGCAAAAGATTGCAAGGAAAATATTGAGGTAAAAAAAGTATCTGCAACAAACTCAAGAAGTAGCAACAAAGTTGCAAGAGAGATGTTGCAATGGCGAGTGAGTGTTGTTGCAGCAAAAGGTGGTATTGTAAAAGATAGTGGTCTTGCAATGGTGGGGTTGCAAGGAGATGATGTTATTGCATATGGAGCATGGAAGAGATGCAGATGAGAATATTTGATTCCCATAATGTTTTGCGTGGCGACTTTGTTGCATGTGAAGTTGAATGTGTAGTGAAAGAAAAAAAAGTGGAGTTGACCAAAGAAATATGTTGCAGTAGGAAGAGTTGATGAGAGTGAGGATGCAGTAGTTCCAATAAGAGGAGTTGATGAGAGTGAAGATGTAGTAGAGTAGTGGAAAGAGAAAAATGATTAGAATAGAGGAATGGTTGTAATAAAAGAAAAACAAAATGAGAAAATGCTTGAGTAACAAACATTGGTGTAGTTTGTTGAGACAATGGTAATGGTGCAGAAGAGGGAGAGTGGAGAGGCAGTAAGAACCATCGAGAGGGAGTAATTTGAGGTGGTTAACCAACTTGAAAGTTGTTGTAAGTGGTTCTCATCAAAATAATGAACTAACTTTAAATAACATCATTTTACTTACAGTATGTGTATAATTCTCATTAACAACATTAGTGTTAAAACTTCCCTTACAATACTTCTACATTCTCATTAGCCAGCATAGGGATGTGGTAGTTATTTTAAAATCAAATACAATTTTTTATATAAAATATTTTCATAAACAACTTTGTTTTGTAAAATCATTGACGAATTTACACAACGAAAAGCGGCGTTTAGTCAAATGCATTTATGGAATTCCAGTTCCATAAATGTTCCGTCTGTCCCTGAAAATTTGAGAAGTGATGTAAAATTTGTGGTTGAAGACAATGACGAACGTATATATTCCTTCACTCCCGTCCATTAAAACGGCCAAAACACGTACGCCATGAGCGTGTTTGATTTAAGAGAAGGAAACTTTCGGTGGAAGAAACTCCCGCCGTTGCCTTTCTTGGAGGGGAAATTTGTGGTGAGTTGTTCTTCCTTTGACGATGGCGGGTTTTGTACTACTTATCATATTCGCATCGACGACCAGGAGGAAGAGCATTTTTCTGTGTGGACGCTCCATGGAAGAAATGATATAACTGAATGGCAACTTGAATTAGGTGGCAGTCCTGATGTAATTGATAGAGTAATTGGCTTTCATTCAGAGGAGCTCCCAAAATATCTTGAGATTACCATACCGTTCGAATTTGGACGACAGACTCTTAAATGTCTTTACAAGATGTGTCGGCCAGGGGAATATCATAGATATGACCGCAACTCTTTGGAGCCGCCTGAGTATTTGTTGATGCAGTATGAGGATGACAGGCGTAGTGGACAACGAACCACTAATTCTAATTCTAGTTTGTATTATATCAGTGCTTTTGAAGGAGAGGGGGTTCTTGAGCTGAACTTTTACAGGCTTAAGTTAAATGATGAGAACAACAGGAGGATCGAACAAGAGTCGGAATGGAATGTATTTTGGGACACGTGGATTCTTAGTGTTTTTCCACAACCATAGTGAGTGTCTTTTTTTTGTATTTGCATTTTCATAATTGAAGAAAATAGAGAGACTCATCTTTTAATTAGGTCTTTTAAGATACATCTTTTATTCATTTGTGTGGATGTTGTATTCATGTTCTTATTCTTTCATTTTAATATCTCAATTATTTTCATAAATTTAAGCAAAACATTAGTGATAATAAATTTGAGATCTAAGAAAATAAATCTTTATAATAAAATATTTCATAAGAACGAAATATTTATATTGATGAGCTATAATATCTATTGTGATGAGCTATTTCAGTGGAATATCCATAACATAACAATTTGCAGATTAATTGTTATGATAGCTATACATGTATTCCCAAATATTAAATATGATGCAAACATTTATTATTATTTCTTGTGATAGCTATACATGTATTGCCAAATATTAAATATGATGCAAACATTTATTATTATTTCTATTAATAATTGTACCAAATGGAACAATGATAATGACAAATGCACCTTATTTAATGTATTTTAAAAATTGTTTTGTATCCCTAGCTATAAAGATTAAATATGTTATCCCTTGAAATGTTCTAGGTTGTTGTTGGAACGATGTCGAGGCACACTAGGGGCTAAGACTCAAAATGAATCTTAAAGCTAGATTTGTATTAAGGTCGTGAAGTTTTCCCCTCTCTATTTATTGGAACTTTAGGACCTTAAACAAACTCAAATCAAGTGACAGGTACTCTCAACTCTTAGAGGCATGTGTCTATGAGTGTTTTAGACAATCAAGCTTTAAAGAGAGATGAAATAGTGGATTGGAGGAAAGAACAAAATGAACATACAAGGAATTGCAAAGAATGAATCTTGTAGCCTATGTGAGATGAATAGCATGCTGAGAAATGAAGAATTCAAAGACTAACAATCGTGAACAAATCAAGAAACATATGCTTCAAATAGTTAACACCTTCATACACTCAAATTGATGTGGCATAGAGGAAAAGACACATGTCACCCATTTTTTGAATGCTAACTTGTATATACGATGCGTTCTTGATCCAAAAAAGGATCCAGAGAAGACTAAGGACAACTCATAACTCGCAGAAGCAACTCGTGAAGCTCAGAATGGCCTCAGCAGACAGAGAAAGGGAAAAAATTCAAAGTCCTTAAAACTCAGTGAAAGTGGTATGATTGTGAAGAGTACGCCGCAATATTTTTAACGACGCAAACGACTCGTCAATCACAGTTACTAATTGAAATATATTTGTGGTCAAAGCTTTGTCAACCTAGCACAGTCAACAACGGATGAGACAACATTTGTACTGCTGACATCAACATCATTACAGATGACGTCATCATTACGGATGCTAACTCATCCCCCATTATATCCGCCTTAACTATAGCTTCACCAACCACTAGTCCAAACGACCCCATTTGTTACAATGCCCGCAAAATTTATTTAAATTTTGAATCTGTTAGTGCACGGGGGGAGGCACGCGATAGGATGGTAGGACACGGTTTACAAGTCATTTTTTGAGAATTAATTGCAAGTTGCAGGGCATAGAAACCGAGACAAATTTTCTCTTGGTCCTGGGAATGCCAGAGTCAGATTGAGGTGTGGAGACAATCATTTTTGGGTAATTTGACGCCACGAATTCAATGGTGCTATCTGTTTTCTTATCTGAGCAAAGCTTCTGCAACTTAATTCCAGAATGAGGTATACTTATGTATTTTCCCAAATTCTTTTGTTGAGTTAATTCCAGAATTTGGTCATGCATCCTGAAGGAAGAAAATGGCAGAAGATGACAAGCATGATGAACATGAGAAAAAAATCCATATGGTCTTTTATCGCATGTCAGAAATGGTCGAACGAATGTATGGAGACTATGAGAAGATGATGAAGAAGAGAGGGAAGAAAAAGGAAGAACATGGTGATGATGATGCTTTGGTAAATCAAGGGGCTAGAGGAGACCCTCCTGAGCCTCCATTCTCACCATCAAGTTCTAGTTCTTCTTCCTCTGAGCATTCTCATCATTCTCATCATTCTAGCCATAAATCCTCTTTTAAGAAACCATTATTAAAGCTTGATGTAAAATTTGTTTTACTTCTGTTTAATTGAGACATTAATGTTGAAAAGATAGATAATTGGATCTGACAGCTTGAAGTATATTTTTGTGTTCAACAGATTGATGAAGAGGAAGTTAAAGTGCAATTGGCTTCTCTTCGGTTGGAAGGCACCACTCTCGTATGGTGGGAGAGAAAAATTCAGGACAAAAGTAAGTGTGGTAATCTTCTTTCCACATGGTCGGTGTTAGCACTCTGTAATTTGCGCAAGGCTGTGGAGGCAGTCATAGAGGCAACATCAAAACCGCATTGAGTCAAGGATCTAGCCCTCCAAGACTCAGAGAGGGATCTCTCTGTCCAATTTATCTTTGTTTGAGATTTGATCTTAGGCTATCTATGCAGAACAAGATTTTTTTTAAAATTTTTGGTTGAGACAGCAAAGGGTCATTTGGCAAAATGGAGTCAAAATTAAAAGACAACATATGAATGGATAACTAAGACAAAATATGACCAGGCAGAATAATCATGCCAGTGGATCCTTTGAGCTTATAAGATGGGAAAACAAGGATAGATTGAAATTCATTTGAAATGTAGAACAAAGTATATCTGAATTCTGCATTTCAAACTCGGAAGAAAACATAGATATTGTCTCGAGCCAGCACAAGCTGTTAAGGACAAATCCTGCACATTATCTTCTCATAAACAATACACAAAGAAAGAAGCATGTGAAATAGGAAAATGATAAATTACATCAGGGAAAACTTCACCACTTAAACACAACACGGGAATCTGGAAATATAGTGCCTCTGTATTCATTCATGAAAGTCAGATACAGGTTTAGAAAAATTTATACAATGGATGGGAACATTCCCATGCTATCCTTCACTGTCCAGTCTCCCCTCATTTCCCTTGAAAGCATAGTCTTTATAGCCTTTACATCAAAAACAAAGATCTTATTAAATAGAAACTAAAATACTAGAAATAGTACAAGATCAAACAGTTTCCACAACAATAGGGTTGGATCCTATTTTAAGGGGCCAAAAACCTATCAACGGTGTAAATTTCGAGTTCCCTCTTTGACAGATAGGCAATCCTGGCCAAAAATAAAAAAAAATTCCTGAAAATATTGAACTGTTCGCCATGAGAGACAAGCCGAATTTCTGCAAAAAAGGGGTCCGCACAGACATTTGTTTCTCTTTAATTATGACACCTGGGAATAAAATGAATAAGGTTATTCTATATGGGCATGTGATGGACAAAAACCTCCTTTGGTTTCGCCAAATTCGCCTCTATCTGACTGAAATACCTCCCGCAAAATCAGGATTGCAACAGGAAAATGAAAAACTAAAAACATGGGCCTTGAAGATGGCTTCTATTCTCCCTTCTCATGGAACCCGTGAAATAACTGAGAGAGGTTTTTTTTCTTCATCCCATTACAGAGAAAAACCTCTCTCTATTTTTCAAAATTCGATTTATTCTGCCCGAAAGTCGCTTTGTAAGTTAACTGGTCAAAAACGTTGCAAAAGCGGTTTTTTGGGGGGAAGAGTGGTATTCCGGACCCCCCTGAGGTGGTAATCGATTTTAGGGGGGGGGGGTGGTCCGCTGGATTGTGGAGACTCCACGTTTTTGGGGGTGGTTTTATAAACTACTTCATTCCAGACCCCCCCCACAAGCATTAAGTTTTGGATGGCAAAGGGGGGTCAGAAATTGTTTTTGTCCGTTGATTTAAATTGATTTGGGGAAAGTATGCGTGGAGCTGGGGGGTGGGTAGAACTTAGGATAGGCTTTAGTTTGGTTTTTATTTTTATTTTTTTGCTTTTTAATATTTTGATTTTGATTTTAATGTTTTATTACATGTTTGTTTACGTTCTGTTTTGTTTTGTTTTTATTATATTTTAAATTATTGTTTTATTACTTTGTTTTATTTTAATTGTTATATATTTTATTTTGTTTTTTAGTTTTGTGTTTTAATTAATATTTCATTTTTAATTCTTTTTAATTTATATTTGTTTATTTTGACAAACTAACCTAAATATTAACAACTAACTCAATTATTAATTATTAATTGTTAATTAATTAATGATTAATTTATTACTAACCAGTCTAACATAAACCTAACTATACTAAACTTATTACTAACATTATTGACCTATTGATTTTATCCTAACTTGGTTTATTGCAAATGTAGGGACGAAGATGGCGGGATAATGGAGGATGACGTCATGAGGCAGGAGCAGTATGGTATTGTCAGTATGGTGGTAAGTTGTCTGGAGTAGAGGAGATCTGCTGCAATGGATTGATGACATGTTGGGACAGGGCCCACTGAAAAAACCGCCTCATTTCAGACACCCCCCGCCCCCCCATCATTAAAGGAAGAACGGTCGAGGGGGTCCAGAATCACCTATAGACTGTCCATCTGTGCGTTGTCATGACGATCGTAGATCTGTGCACACTTTTTAATCACAGTTGAGGGGGTCTAGAATCCACTGTCAATCGTTGATCTACATGTCGCTAGATCGACCGTCGATCTAAACACTTTCTTTATTCTTTAGGCGTTAATGCAGTATATGAGGCAAAACTTAGGCTTAATGACCTTTTTGAGGGTTTGGTGCACTGCTTCCCTTTCTTTTGTCACCATGGGGTTAGGAAAAACCACTCAGCGTAAAAAATCATGAATTTTCCTTTTCCTTTCCTTTCCTTGAAACTAATTTGCAGAAATGAAATATTATTTGCTAGCCAAAATACATCCAGAGTGAAAATTTTCCAGTCACCAGATGATACTATGAATTATAGGGTTATAATAGTGGCTCCACCTGGGGATGGAAGCTATTTTAGGAGGTGTCAAGAACAACTGAACTCTGAATATGCATACCGGTGCTTTATTCATTGGGCCAATCCCAAAATCTTATTCTGCAACCTATACCTATTTTGATCTTGCAACTGAAAACTAAATCAAAATGAACATTGCTGAAAAAGAGATGCTCAGAATGTTGATCTTATTCACACTCTCCTACCTACCCTATACTGATGACAATTTTGTTGTTTTAAATGATACAATAATTCTAGTGCAGCCAATCAAGAAACTACTCTACTAGCTTTACTCTTTCAATATTTTTAATCAATATCAGAAATAGAACTTGCGTAGGCATCATGATCTTCATTACAAGGAGCTTGATAAACATGACAGATAACAAAAATATTGGGAATGCATTTTGGCTTTGTGATGAACAATTTCTCCATACAAATAGCCACTGGATCAAGATAGACTTGACCAATTACTAGATATTCAAATTTAACCAACTCAACTTCATGATTTGATGTCGTAGTTATGTTATTTGCATCCTCATGCACTTCCTAACATTGCTGCAAATGTTTTGGTGGGTTCTAAAATGATACTTCTGTTGAGCACGTCCCTGTAGTTGACTGCCTGATCATGTCAATATCATAACATCCTTTCAGCCTATAGCTGAATGATGGAAAATGGCTTTGACGACACAAGTCATCCAACACATTAGCTATAGATCCATAAAATGATTTAGATAATGGTGCCATTGGCTCTATTGGTACTTCATGGCTTACACGATGACTTTCAACTAGAATATCACCAAGATTCCCCCTCAAAATTCGAAATGAATTAAAGCACAGCGACAATGAATCAAGATGGATCAGCTCATCACTTGTTTCGGGCTTCATGATTTCATCTGAGATTTGACCTTCAAAAAGGATCAAGAGATGCACTTCTGAATCAACTTCCATATCAACAATGGCATCTTCAACTGGTTGATTAGATAATTTTATGTCTTCACTATTTACAACTGGCCTAGAATTTCTTTTCAGAAATTGAAAAGATGAGAAACATAAGGGAAAAGTGTTTCCACTTACTCCGAGATTTTCTGCATTTTCCTCATCGCTGTCATGATTGTTGTGAAAAGGTTGATTGTCATATCTGAGTTGTAACTGATCATCTTCCTGCCAACGACATGCTGTTGATTTATTTGAACAATCCACATCTATTTCAGCCTCATGATCATCATCATACTGATAGCACTTGGGTAGATTATCCAAGTAAAACATTTCATCCAACATGCACATCATATCAGTTGGTTGTTCCTCTGTAAGTTGACATGGAACTTCATCTTTGACTGTGTTGTGGATTGAATACATGAAAGAATCATTATCCAAACCATGGTACCAAGGATGAGTAGCAAAATTTTTGGGAACAATGACCCTTTCTTTCTCTAAAATCAATGGAACATGATGTCTTTGAACATCAAGTTCTTCTCTTATGTTAATCCTGTGCAACATTTCTTCCATGGTGCTGGACAGAATGTCCAGTTTAGCTTCTGGAGATTTCAGTTTCTCCTTTTCTTTTTTCTTTACCTTTGACCTTCTGATCAACAAGTTGGCCTCCACATCAACTACAATGTTATGCATTTCTTCGAGAGGTGCAGTGTTCCTTTCTCTTAATTGGAATGCCATCTCATGATCGAAGGCATTTGGGAAATGCAAGAGGGTTGATACTGGGGGTGACCTTATATCAACAGTCATTGCATAATATACCTTATTGAACCTTGATGAAAACTGTTGTACTGTTTCCTCTGGCTGTCTTTTCAAATGGTCATACTCTTCCAGGATGAGAAAGACATTTCTCATGATCACCCATCGATCTAGGAAAACTTGCACAAACTAATGAAAATTGTTAATTCTTGCAGCTGGGATATTTTTAAACCAATTCTTCACTTTAACTTGCAAAGACAAGGAAAACATCCTAATATAGACAACGTCATCTTAAACCTCATAAATTTCAAGGAATCTTCAAACCTCTGGATGTCTTTTTCAGCAGGAATATTGGCATTCTCTTCATCAAACCTGGGTAGATTATTAGTGTAATTGGCAGGGAAGTCATGGAGAACAAGAGGCAAATATAGGGGCCTGTATCTATATGGGATTTTGGCAGGTACAGGATGTAAAGTAAGAGGATTACAACCATCGGTAGCTTTAGCAAGAGTAGGAGATAAAGCAGGAGGCTTATGTCTCACTAGGACTTCTACAGGTGCATCTGGGATGTGCACAGGTGTATGAGTATGTACATAATATACAATTGGGGATATGATCTCTTGGGGATTATCAGTCAATAGGTGGTCAATGTAATGTTCAACAATATACTTTTGATCAGGCTTAGAATAATACAAAACATAATTGCAGATAAAACCAAAGATGTCTTGAATGCAATTTGAGCTTGAGTACCTGGTCTTTCTGGGATGCTTGGCCATGCTTAGGGTTTTCCGTCCAGTGGAGTGTTCGAATTGGACTTGATTTGAATATTGGAGTCACCAGGTGAATGATCTCAGCCTTCTTGTGTCTGGTCATTGTCCACCATTAGTGATCAGATCTGGAACTTTGAAGTGTACTACTGGAGAAGGTCCCTAGTGGAGTTTCCATTCTATTAGCACTCTGTAATTTGCCCAAATCTATGGAGGTAGTGACAGAGGAAACCTAAAAACCTCTTTGATTCAAGGATCTATCCCTCCAAGACTCAGAGAGGGATATCTTTGTACAATTTATCTTTGTTTGAAATTTGATCTTAGGCTAGCTATGCAGAACAAGATTTGTTTTAAAGTTTTTGGTTGAGGAAACAAAGGGTCATTGGGAAAAATGGAGTCAAAAATAAAAGAAAACATATGAATGGATAACTAAGACAAAATATGACCAGGCGGGATAATCATGCAAGTGGATCCTTTGAGCTTATAAGATGGGAAAAGAAGGATAGATTGAAATTCATTTCAAATGTAGAGCAGAGTATATCTGAATTCTGCATTTCAAACTCGGAAGAAAACATAGATGTTGTCTCGAGAAAGCATAGGGTGTTAAGGAAAACTCCTGCACATTATCTTCTCATAAACAATACACAAAGAAAGAAGCATGTGAAATAGGAAAATGACAAATTACATCAGGGAAAACTTCACCACTTAAACATAACACAGGAATCTG
>ML790125.1:208858-232333 GCA_009831015.1 Picea engelmannii | reverse complement strand
ATACAATATAAAAGCCGGTAAAAACCAACTAGGTAACAAAGAAGGAAGAACTCAACTACTGGAGAAGGTTGAGATTTGGGATAACCTTTTTTACTCTAGCATGCAGACAACAATGATCTACCATAAGCCTAGTACTAATACATTAACCTGTTGGTATTCCAATTTGATTGAGATATAATTTATCAGAAAGAAAACATGCATGTGATAAACGACAGCAAGAAAAAATAATTCTCTTAACTCTAATCATCCATCACATAATAACACCACGTCTTACTTTTCATCATTAGAGATAAGAACTATAAAGCATTGCATTAGATAACTTATCAATAGTTTTAGAAGCTCTTACTTGTTACAACATCCATTCAAGAGATGAAATTGGAAATAATTCTTCTCCTCATCCAATAATACACACTTTTGATGAAAAACAAAACTTTGTCTCTGGTCCTAAGAATGACTTCTCAATTAAGGCAGCTCCAAAATAGTTCTTAACAAAATCCAAAAATGAGGGTCTTTTCAAAAACCATCGACCATTGCTAATATGTTGAATCTCCTATTTATAACATACTATTAACTAAAAATAACTATTAAAGTGCAGCTAAGTAAAACAAAATTCGCCACATGGTGCTTTATTCTATCAGTCTTCAAAGAGTCATCAAATGATCTCACTTGAGTGGATGAATCTTCTTGTACTCTGACCACTTGATGAAGAGATCCTCACATGTGTTAGCATACGGGAATATATGTTGTTTCATTGGGGCCGAATGAATCTCTCTTATCTCTATTGTTTGTGCCCGATAGTTGACTATTCTGGCACTTAATTGTTGCAATATGGCCCGATCTTTGATCGAGTTCTCCATGAACTGTCACACCTATCCTGACACCAAGTCTATCACCTTTGCTATTTCCTCGACCCATGATGAGTCTTGTTCGGCATGCTATTTGTCTATGTCGCGCAAGTTAACAAAGTCATCGGGTGTGCCAAATTTGGGGAGGCTGATGTCTCTCATTTCGAAGTTGATCTTGATCCATCTTTTCTCTCACTTGGCCCATTTCTCTTATATTTCCCGATGGGGTTCCCGAGCCATTTTTTCCCAAAATTCGATCGATTTATTTATGCGATCGAGGATGCTTTATTTTAACACCTGGATGTTGTGCTATTCTTTATCTCAGCCCTACTAAACCATGCTAATATAGTCAACCCTTTCCACATCTTGTTGTGCTTTCTTGTACCACCTCTCCATATCATTACATGTGGCCAGCATCATGAGGGTGTATTCTTGCAGCTCGACTATCCTGGCAGTGAAAAAGTGTCATTCATCTGTAAATTTGTTGTAGGCCTCTTTGAATTCTCTCCTTAGGTACACCATGACCTGTGTGGTGTCCTGGTAATATTTCACTAAGTGGCGCAAATGTTCCAATTATTTCAAAGCAAAAACCAACTCCTCTTCATCCCTTTTTTCTCTGTCTAGGGTGGCATCTGTGATTTCCATCCCTGCGCCGATAAGTTCATATGTTTTGGCATGCTCTTTATTTATCAGACTCTCCTTCATGGTGATGAGGATGGAGCGATATAGAGTGATCCTACTCTTCTTGGTGGTTCTCTGCACGATCAATTTCTTTTTTCGGTCACAAGAGATTGCATGTATATCAGTGACCTCATCCATGGGCTCTGGAATTTGTTGATCTCCCCAAGTGAGTATATTTCCTAGGCTCTCGACGGTATATATTTGTTCAATACTGGGTTCTTGAACTTCCTCCATATGTTCGGAAGGTCCATCTTTTTTTTGTCACTCATCGGGAAGTTGAGTACCAATTGAAATTGAAGTGTCGGGGGTGTCAGTACTTACTGTATAATCGTTCGTTGAGACGCCGATTTCTTTCCATGGAGCTTATTCCTTTTTTTCAGTCATCTCTAGATCATCCTTCGGACTATCTGCTTGGGTCTCCAGTGCATTGGGAAACTCAGTGTCTAAGACACTCTCGACCTCTTGTTCATTCTATGGAAGGTCTTGGATTTGAGCATTGGGAGATGGGGAATATGTCCTCTATGGATCATTTTAATCTACGATCTGTGCAAGGGTCACTAGGGATACCCCTGGGCTCTCTTCGTCATCATATATGTTTATCAATTCACTTAAGGGGTTCGACGCACTTTCTCTCCTTGATGTTTTGACTGTCTCTGACCGAGTTGAAACACCTGCTGGCGATCCAGTCAGTGGATTTGTGAATTCAGGGTCATCGAACCCAGTGAGTTCATCAATGTCTACTAATTTAGTGCCGCTTGGGCCCGTCTGGCTTCCATCTGGGTTATCGACAAGGAACCCTGTCATTCCTGTGAGGTCTGGGTCTTCTTGCAGCTGATCAATTATCTGTTGCGCTTATAATATCACAAGAAACACCCTCTCTTGCACGTCCTGAGTCATAAGGAAGCCTCTATCTTCCATAGGGGCTACCATGGGGACTTATGTTTCTTCTACCACTATTTCTTCCCTGTATCTAAGGGCCTCTTGAGCTTATTTCTCTATGGTCTTCGCTTGTTCATCTAGGCGCATGGCTCTGAATCTGGTCATTTTGGGTTCGACCATCCTTGCCACCACCTCGTCCCATTCTTGGGAATTATTTTTGAAGACATCATCTTCAAATTTGTCATGGACATATGGCCAACAGGATGACACTTGCGAGACATTTTTCAAGACCAAACCCTTGGGGTCATGCTTGCGGAATCGACTGGTCTAGAATATGAACTCCAATTGTCTCAACCCTTCTTGTTTGTCTTGAGCGGTGTCTTTCACCAAGTAGAATCCTACATGGAATCCATAAGGTATAAACACTCTCTTTTTATCCTTGACCAGGGTGGCATTGTAGCCTTGCAGGATGGTCTGGTAGCATATCTCTCCCACTACAAGTCAGTCAGGGACATGCGCTGGTAGAATATGTGGTGCTCTGGTGGCCCCAAACACCCTAATGTAGGTATCACGCTCATCTAAGTGCCAGTGGCCTACCTTTGATATCATTTTCTTGGCCACATCCGATAGTCTCTGCGACGTGCCAGCTTAGGTTCATGTCAATGAAAATGTTTCTGGCACACATGACATCAAGTAGATATGATTCCATGTATAAGTCTGGTGTCTCTCCTTCCTTCGACGTATGAGCTTGTTGTATATAGATGCTCAGTTGTTTCTAAATGATCACCCCCCAGTTGAAACCTCTCTTGGATATTGCCACTATGTAAGCTAAGGGCATCCATGGCTATGAAAATATGGAGAAGTCCTTCTCTCCATATAATCGACAGATGAGAGCCATCAAGTAAATGTATGGCTCCCTTAAGTTGGTCGTCTGGTACCAATCAGTGCTTCGGTTGGTGTATTTCTTGTCCTCCCTCCACCATGAGGCCATCACTCGGATGGTGTCATGGCGCTCGTAGAAATTCACAACAAAATCTATATTCAACTGCTCCTCGGGGTCTTAGAGTTTGTAGTATTTATGGTAGGAACACCCCATCACATGCACCATTATCATTGTTGATTAAACACTTCTGTGTGTCTGTGTGGTCGATGAGACACTTCAGGAGTTCTATAGAGGGAAACATAGGGGTTCTTCTTGCTACCATGTGCAGGTATGACCGCTGGATATTTGGAAACACCTCGTCATCGATATTTCTCACATCTGGGTCACTGTGCAGGATATATTACTGGAATTCCTCCCGGATGATATTTTTGAAGAGTTCTCCCTAATGTGGTAGTGTCGTCTTGCACCCTGTGATTTCCTCTGTATCTCCAAAGGCTAGAGGCTGGACAAAATATTTCTTTGTTGATGTTTTGATGATGGGCTCTAGTATTGGCATGAATTCCAATTGTCTTGTGACCCCTGGAGAGGAGCCTTCACCTAACTCTGGTTCTTTCAACTTCAGTGCCCTCAACGATCGTCTGGTGGTTGGATTTCTTGGAGGACTTGTTCCTACAATCAAAATAACCTTTAGAGACTACGTAAAGAATAAAATAGGATAAAAAAATATATGGAGTGTAAACGTGTAAAATACACAGACTTGGATACATACATGTAAGCTTGTTGGACCTGGTTATTTGATACTCATAGGATCTCTACAGCTCTCGAATTGCTTGTCTCATTTCTCTAGATGCTCTAAATTTATTTGTACGCAGAATGATTTTATTTACAACGGTTCAAGAGAATTTAAACAAAGAAAAGCTTACCATGTCGCATCAATCATTGAATTCGAGTGATGAGTGAAATTTAAAAAAATATGTTGTCGAATATCTGCAACTTAAATTCATCGTGGGTTGACGGTGGAAGCGTGGAGGGTGATGTGGTCTATCGAGGATTTTTAAATGGTTGTTTTGATTGGTGCACGAGGTAACAACTAATGCGATATTTGGTATTAATTAACCCCTTAAATGCTCCAAATATAATCGTATCTAAAACTAAAACGTCTCATCGTGTCACTTTCTCAGTGTGTGGATCGGGGATCGGGGATGCGATACAAATGTTTTTTCCGATGTCCCTCGCAAAAGCTTCAATGCCGATCAATCTCATCATACAATGTTTTCGTGGCAAGGCTAAATCAGAGGTATGATTTGGACCTAGGGAAACAAGAATGACATCGAGGTAAAACTAGATGGTATGGTTCTCCAATCTGGAAAAGACATGTGGCATTGAGATAGGTAGCCTAATCCATCTGTATTAATCGAATCCGGGGATTTCATTAAGTTATTTGGTTTAAAACATATCTTAACTTTCTGATGCTGAAAAGTATCCGGGATCGACGATTGGCGATACCTATCACATGCTTTTCTACGGATTAGCTTCCTCAAAAAATACCCAATGTCAAAATGCATCGGGGATCGACGATTGAGAGAACTCTTTCGTGTAGTCACAATGTTCGTCACGATCCTTTTAGGTCTTCCCCAATTTTTCTAGCCGCATTGAGTATCGGCTATCGATGATATTGTTTCTTTCTTTGCTAACGTCTATTCCCCTCATATTTTACCGATGCCGATGAGAAATCAGTTATCGGTGATATCCTTATGCAAAACTTTGGCGCAAACAAAATTTTATTTTGCCGATGCCGATGGAGATCGAAGCTCAATGATTGAGGTTTCCCGAGTGGCTCTTTTCCTTCTTTGAATGCCTTTCGACGTCGAATTTGAGTATATTGGGTGAAGTTTTTTGGCTTTTGATTCTTTATTCAGGCGTCAAGTATTTTTTTTTAAAGTCATGGGGTTTCATAAGTTCAAACAAACCTGAAAAACTAATGAAATTCATGATAATAAGCAAACGTACAACATGTTTTCACAAAAAATTGAAGTTGAAAAAGACAATGCAAAGATCAAGTGGTACCTAAAAAGTAAAAATAAATGACATAGGATTTTTAGGGTGTGTTGAGTGCTCAACAAATGGAGACTTATTGGGAGAAAACAAAATCTTTGTTCCTTCCTCGAGCTCGGTTGATGCAAACGTTGGTTAGGATCTTAATTTTTTTTTTATTTTTTATCAGAGCCACTTTTACCTTTTCATTTGAAATTTCCTCGGTTGAGGCAACTAGGCCTGCCTGTGGGATTTTCAACCTTTATTCAACCTTATTTTCCTGTAACCCTGACTCACGTCCCCTTTGAAAAGAGTCTAGTAAAGCATTCACTAACACTAGTCCCTTTTAGTTACCCTTATTCACTTGTTACGATATTGCTCCGCTAACAACGAGCGTCCATAGCCCCAGCGGAGTCACCTCGACGTCACATACCTTGCTTCACTACCAGCGAGTGTCCATAGCCCCGACGGATTTATCTGCATACCCTTTCCTACTGTGTTCTCATTGGATATAGTTGATTTTTATTTCGGCAGAATGCCCTGAGCAAGTGGGAGAGGAGGACGTCTGTTGTTTTCAAAATGAAATGGTTAAGGTGAAACTTGATAGCTTTGTCTCTAAGGTACATTAGCTTACCAGCATACTAAGGAGGGTAAAAGAGCTAGTAGTAATATTATTTAATATAGGATTAATAATATAATATTTCATTTCATAATATATTAATAAAATAATATTTCATTTCATAATATATTGAGGTAGCTAGCAAGAATAGCTATTGGTAGGAGGTAGAGGCATATGGGGAGATAGCTTGGATGGTGATATTTATGGGTAGGATTGCTTGGATGTAGGGTTCGGTCAGTAGAATAAGTATCGGTAGGAAGGCTAATGATGACATGGAGGTAGAGGTAGCTTCGATCTATAGAGTATAGGTTCGGGTAGGCGAGCAATGATTCTTCTCTTCCTGTGATTATCTCTTGGTTCAGTTCGCAATGGTTGTTCCCATGACTATTGGTTCACGTGAAAATGGTTCTTCCAGTAGCAATTGGTTCATGTGAGAATGGCTTGTACAGGTTTCAATCTTGCAACTCCCTGCTAATATATTCCCGCTAAGTTATTCCAGTTGCAGGCTTCGGCTTGGTAAATAATAAAGTGTTAAGGTGGCGTATGTTAAGTAGCTTATTATTTCCTGACCCTGGCCTTGTCAAAGTAGTAAATTCATTGCCTTGAGGCAGAGAAAATCATTCCAATAAGACCTCACCAGGAGAACTAGACCTGCTACCTTAATCTCTATGGTTGTGGGAAACAATTATGCAGGGGATCTTACCACCTTGCAGTAGGAGTCCAATAGATGGGCTTTTAGTCGAATTGCTACTACTAAACACGCGGCTTAGAGGCTTATCCCTTTTTCCTCCGAGGACCGGGCTCTAGATGGGAACTCTCCCACCTTAAGGAGCGGGATCGAGAGCCCTAGTAGGTACCATTGGATCGTCAGACCTTGATAGGTCTCTCCTCAGACTCTGATGATTTGAAAATGGCCATATTAGGTCTGACCTCAGGTGGCGAATTCACCAATGCGCCAATTCAAATGTGTGAATGTGCCTCAGTACCTATCTAAGGTGGTGAATATGGGTTAAATAATATGAAGTAATTTCCAAATTGGTTGATGAGGTAAGTCTCCTTTAGATTTGATTTAGACCTTCTCAAGAAGGAAAAAGAAGGCCAATATTAGGTGGGGCGACTTCCCGTTCGATAAGGAAACTATGAGGATTACTCCTTTATGGATGGAGAGGGATAGTAATGACTGAACGAAACTATTTGTTCTGTATCTTTACCCTCCTTATCACTTGGGGGAGAAACCCATGGAAGAAACAATGAGGGGTTGCTTTTTCCTTCCCCACGAACACTAGTGAGTGGATTCTTAGGGCTTTCTTTTCCAGGGAAGGAATCTCTATAGTCTGCTATGATACAACCTTAAGAACCGAGTGGATTATTGTAAAGGCACCTCCAACATTCTGCCTGCTTTCAGCCAGCTGGTCGACCATATTATCTGTGCTACATGGGGCATGGAAGACATGCATTATGAAAGAAGGTAGTTGGGGCTGGATCTTCTCCCATAGTGGGAAAGAAAGAGGTAGGCGATCGAATGCATGCATCGTGATTACTATTGATCTATCTATTTTTGTTTTTTTCTAGTGAGACCCATACTTTCCTTTCCATATTACCATCTTTCCCTTTAAGGTTTCACCAGACCACCAGGTAGACACTTCTACATTTCTCCAAAGTTGTTCATCTGTTCAGGTTAGGAAGAGAACCCCTCAAAACAATTACAGGTCGCCTCATCATTTCTTATGTTGTATGTGAGCGACGAGTTAGGAACAGAGTTCGTCATATCGCATGTTTTGAGGTCAACCATTGTTTTTCTAAACACAATATTCAAAAGCGCAAAACGTACAAATAGAAAAAGATAAAACAAAAAATGCATGTCGCAATCAACGTATCTAAAATGAACGTTGTGAAAACATAAACACATAAAAAATATAGATTTTTAATGAAAATATTGTTTCAGGGCCTGGCCATTCACTAGGAGGGCGTCAGGTTCCCCCCTCATATTCTACAATCAATATGTACCTAACGCAATCTTCTTGGCCACCTGGAAAGTTCCGAGCAATAGGTTTAGAAACTTAGAATGTTTTCCTTTTGGCTCATTTTCTATGTCCCACTTCAGGACTAACTCTCCTACCTCAAAATTCTTCTCTTTGGCCTTATGCTTATCAAACCACCTTTTCACTATCTGTTGATGAGCTATGAACTTTGATTTTTCTTTCTCCCTTTCTTTTTCTAGCATGAGCAAGGTGTCAATTCTTTGTTGTATGATTGATGAGTGTTGCCCTCTGGAATCCTGAGCAAGTTGAAGAGATGGAAGATAAAGCCCGTTTGGGAGAATGGATTCATGTCCGTATACTAGAAAGTATGGGGAATTCCCTATAGCTTCCTTGAGTGTGACTCTATCATCCCATAAAGCATTATGAAGTGAACTATTCCAATTTCTCTGGTTTTCTGCAACTGTTTTCTTTAATATTGTCACTAGGTTCTTATTAGTTGATTATGTCACTCCATTTCCCTGTGGATAATAGTTTGCGGAGTATCTAATTATGATTCCTTTGTCCAGGGAATTGTTTTTTAATAAGGTGGAAGAAAAATAAGTTGCATTATAAAAAACAAGGATAGAAGGGACATTGAACCTTATGATCAGTTGTTGTTATATGAATTGAATCACCACCTCCTCATTTACATGAGTTAGAGGGATGGCATCTACCCATTTCGTGAAATAATCGATGGAAGTAAGTATGTACCTATGTTGTTTTGAAGAACTTGGTGTAATTTATCCTATGATATCTAACCCCCATTGCTCAAATAGCCTAGAGGCGACTATCGGTTGAAGCGGGACAACTTCTCTCTTTTCCCTCCCCATGCTCAATTGACACGTCTTACAGTTTCTATCATACGTGTGAGCGTCTTTGAACAGATTAGGCCAATAATAACCAACTCTCAGGACCATCATGGATCTCTTTCAGAACTTTGTCTGCAACTTCACGTTCTATACATCTTAAAAGTACTCCATCATATTTAACATGGAATAACACCGAATTTATGAGGTGATATTGTGAGGATTTTAACCTGAGATCTCTCCTTTCCCTAGGGTTTAGGTTTTCTGGGAAAGTCCCATGATGCAAGAGATATGTCAGTTTCTCATACCAAGACTCTTGCCCTGGGGATACGTATGAAGCTTCACCACACCATAATGCCAATTCATTCTCCTATCTGGGGTCGTCATTTACTTAGTCCTGAGCTTGGGTTGCAAGTTTGCATAACCCTTTTCCTTTAACTAGTTTAGAAGGTTTTATATCTAGATCAAATTATTGAACTACTTCCATCTAGATTCCTATTCTTTCCCCCATCTCCTGTTGAGTAAATAGGGATCATACTGTAGGGTGAGACACGATTACTTTGGTATGGTTCTTGAGGATGTAAGGTCTGAAATGTTTTACTGCCTTGTATACCACATAATCGTGCTTGTCTATAGCAGAGAAATTTAGTTCGACACCTTGGATATTAGTGCTCATGAATGAAACCATGGCCTCATTGTTGTCATCAATCTTCTGATTTAATACTGTGGCTAATGATTGGTCGGAGGAGAAAGTATAGAGGAAGAAATCTTTGTTGAAATCGGGACTTAGAAACATTGGGGATTGAGATATTGCAGTATTCATATTGTTGAAAGCCTTCTTTCGTTCATCATCCCACTTAAATTCAACATATTTATGAATCATTTTTTGTAAGGGTTTGATAGTTTCCATGAAATCTGGGGTGAATTTCCTCACAATATTGATTTTCCTGAAAAACAATTGCATATCCCTTTTGTTGTGAGGTAATGGAAGCTAAGCTATAGCCTTATTCCTTTATGGATCTATGTGAATGCCTACTTGAGATATAATGTGGCCTAACATCTTACCTTCCTCGACACCGAAAATAGTTTTCTTAGGGTTTAAGGATATGTCGTATTTCCTACACCTTTCAAAAATATGGGTTAAATGTTGGATGTGATCTTCTTTGTTCTTTGAATACATAGTCACATTGTCCAAATAGACCACTACACACTTATTGATTAGTCCCTGAAATTATAAGTCGATGGCCCTTTGGAAGGTCACTCCTGCATTGATTAACCCAAAGGGCATGCATTTGTAAGAGAAGGTTCCCCACTTGGCTTGAAAGGTGGTTTTCAAATGGTCTTATTCTAAAACTAGAACCTGGTTGTAACCTGAGAAACCATCCATCAAGGAGAAAATCTTAGAGCCATACATGGTCTGCAGGAGTTGGTCCATTGGTGGGATTGGGTAGTTTTTATTTTCGGAAGCTCTGTTGAGATTTCTAAAATCCACACACAAGCGGATTTACCCAGACTTTTTCCTTACAGGAACCAAGTTTTCTACCCATGCAGAGTGTCTCACCTAAAAGATAATTTTGGCATATAACAATCTCTTTAACTCCTGACACATGAGGGGCTCCAGGGATGGGTGGTATTTTTGGAGCTTCTGTTGGAAGGGTTTTACTTTAGGATTTAAAGGGATAGTGTGTTGAATGATACAGGTATCATAAGTTTTCAGGTCTCGGTAGGACCATGCAAAGACATCTTGATATTGTCTGAAAAGTTTGAGATAGGCCTTCCTTTCCTCTTTATATATTGTCTTGTTGAGGTTTACATTTTTTGGGTTTTACAGGGTTTTGAGATTTATAGTTTCATGCATGGGACAGGAACTACCAGTCTTCATGTTTTTTGACCCCTTAAATATTTCCCTTAGGTCAAAAGGTTTTTTGAATTTGCTATTCCCTTAGGTATCTTGTGAGACTTAAATTTGCCAGTCAGTTGATCTGTTTGAGGATCGATTTCTATTGATTGTTCCTGGAATAATTCATCGTCAATAGCCAAGTCTTTGAAATTATTTTGGTTAGTCAAAAAATTTATGATCTGTTCATCTCCTTCAAATACCTTCCAATTAGAAATATTGTTGGGCACCGATGGTTTGTAGAGAAATTCCACAGTGAACCAGGAGGCTTCATAATCTTCTAGAGGTGATAGCCTTCAAGTAGTGGTGGCCAGAGAATCAACAAGAATGTTCTTTTCTATGGGTATTGTTGTGATGTTGAAAGCTTCAAAATGCTCTATTAGCCTCTGCACTTCCTGTTGGTAATTCCTCAAGTGTGGAGAGTTGCAATGTATCATGTTCCTTAATTGTCTAACGGCGATTTCAAAATCTTTGAAGACCTTCAATTATTTAACGTTCAAGTTCATGGCTTTCTTTAGCCCTTGTACTAGAGCTTCATATTTGACGGTATTGTTTGTGCATTCGAAATCTAGTCTACAGGACAGAAAATGTCATTTACCTTTTGGATCAATGATGATGCACCCTGCCCCAGACCCTTCTTGAGATTTAGAGACATTAAAGTATAAGGTCCGAACTTGTGGGAAAAACCTATCAGCTTCCTCCTTTTTGTCACTTTCGTCTCCCATTCCTGTTTGTTTTGTGATTTCTAATGCAAGTTCTCGACAGAAGGCAGTTTCCTCCGTTGTCATCGACAGTTTCTCTTGAAAAACCATTTTTGAGTTTTGGGTAAGGGGAAAATCAGATGAGAGGGGGGTAAAATTCTCGAAATCGGAGTCACAGGAATAGTTGCCTAGCATGGGGAAATCTACCGAAGAGGGTTCATTTAGGGTTTCTAAATCAATGACAATATGTTTTAGATATATTTCCTTGTCGATCCTGATCATATTTGTGTGCCCTTTAATGGCATCCAAAGGTGAGCCCAGTCTGTACTAAAGCATCTGTTTAAGTTCTCAGACCAATCTTGACTCAATAACAATCCATAACCTTCTGGGATATCTACTACAATGATGTCAATTACTTGCACAAATTTAGGGTGTGTCGCTATCCTGATCATTACATATTTGAGTTCTCCCATAACCTTCACCTGGGTTCTGTCTAATTGTATAACATGTTTATCACTCTTGAGAGGGACTGGTTTTAATTTTTTGAAAATAGACAATGGAATAACATTAGAGAATGCTATCGAGTCAACCAAAAAATTATGGAGGTTTATGTTGAAGACTTCAAAGGTTAAAAGGAACGGTGGGACAAAAGGTTTTCCCTTCTTATCCTCAGAGCATGTGTTCACAGTTGGTTTATTTATTAGATCCGCGGGAGTTATATTTCCTCCTTGGACTGTGCTTGTCGGGGGATTTTCTACTGATTTCAATGCCTGTAACATAAAGTCTTTTTGCTGAGGGATTCTACACATGTCCATGAACGATATGTTTGCCTTCAATTTCTTCAAATCTTCCACTATGTTGTATTCTAGCTTGGGCGATTCTCATGTATGGATGTTTATAGGGTTTCTTCGGGGGGAAAAAGGTTCTTTCGAGTGATCGGGGGTTGGTCTTCCTCCTGAAGTTTGGGTAGTAGAAAGGTTGTCTGAGACAGTTTGACCCCTACTTCGTGTTTTCACATCCAAGAATTTTGTTGGTGGTTCTTGGACTTCAAGTAGGTCATCGGAAGGCATAGGTAAATCACGGTCCCATATCAACATGGTTATTTCTTCCGGTGGATCAACCTCTTCCTGATCGAAAATATTCATAGTTGAGCTGATTGATTGTTTGGTTAGGGAGACCTCATATAGAAACCTCTTGGCCATCAAATTCATGGCATGCACCCATTGAGGGTAGTCTCTTTCAGAATGGTTCTCCTGATGATAGGTACAGAAAGAGTCGGATGCTACATTTCCTAGATCTATGTTTAAGTTGGTCGGGGGAGGTTCGATTTCTTTGAAAGGAGGGTTCCTTTTAAAGAAAGGATTATAGGGCATCTAGCCTTGGTTTCCCTCCCCTGCACTTCTCTTCATATCTATGATTTTGTTTGACAACTTCTTGACCATGCGTTGTAGGTCCTCTATGTCCCCACTCCCTTTTTCGGGACCTTGTTCTGTTTGTTTCCCTGGGGGTCTAGTCAGCAGCAGTCCTCTCCTGGGAGGAGGTTGAACTTATTTCTTAACTAATGAGACTTGGCCTTCTTTACATCCCCTCATTTGGAACTCTATCATTTTTTCTTCTTCAAAATTCTCAGCTAAGGTTGGTTTGACAGCCCTTTTCACAAACATGGAAATAGAAGTTGGGAGAGCATTATCATATACTTCGATTTGAAACTCCTGAGTAGGTTTAGATCTGGGCTAAAATTTGTTTAAGATGGTGGTGAATATTTTATTAAAGTCTTTAACCCTTTCCTTCAAACTCATGGTGGCGGCGAACAACTCAGCCATCAAAGATCCTGTAGTAGTTTCTTCTGCAAATTTATCTAGAAAATCCTTTTGAAACTTCATCCAACTAGTTATGGATCCTATAGGTAAGTTAAAATACCATGTGGAGGCCGAATTATCTAAAGTGTAGGGGAATATCCTGCAAACTACGTTTTCATGTTGGACATTCATAAGTCTAATAGCTAGTATGAATTTTTTGATATGGTCTTCAGGAAATCCTAAGGTTTCAGGGTCAAATGTAGGGAGTAATTTCTCTAGGTGTTGGGGGAGGTTATGTACTTGTCCAGGGATGGAAAAATAATATCTAGCCAACCAAGGTTGATTATTCTGAGGTGGGTTTCCCATTTCTTCATCATGGTCATTGTTATATTCCATGTCTTTAGATCCTGAGTCAAACCTTTCTTCTTTCGAAAAGTCATCGGTCTCAGAGAAGTTGTCGACTGATGTTTCATGGATTAGATTAAGAGGATGTTCAATTTCGGTCAGGGAAAAATCTATCAGGTCTTCTACTATGTGCACAAAAACCTGGTTAGGGGACTCGACCATTGGTCTGCTTATTTTTTTTCTTCGAGGAAGTAATGGGGCTAAGGGAAGTGCATCGATCTGCCAGGTGCAAGCTCTTGTGATTCTTCTAAATTGGTTCAATTATTCATGAGGAAGAGCGTAAGGTATATCGGGAAAAATATGTTCTTCCTTGTGCTGGGGTGAGTTACTCGTTCTAGGAGTACTCGGTGTGTGTGGACTGTCTTGGGAATGACTAGCCATTCACACGGGTTGTATTGAATCTACACGTTGTCTGAAATATTATGTGAAATATATATTCAACCATTCATTCTCCAGGACCTCCTTCTAGTGCCAATTCAGTTGAGGGTTACTAAATTCCTTTAACTCAACACCAGGAACCAAACCTGCCACAAAGACCCAATTAGACTCTACAACATTTAATATTGGAATGGTTCTCCAAATCTTGCGATCCGACCAAATAATCAATGGGATTTGCGTTTTCTTGTGAAGGTTTTCTCCTTCAATTCAGACGTTCTTTTTTTTTGTATTTTCTCTTATAGGTGGGACCGATACAAGATAAAATCCGATATAAACCAACTAGGTAACAAATAAGGAAGAATTCAACTACTAGAGAAGGATGAGCTTTGGGATAACCCGTTTTACTCTAGCATGCAGACAACAATGATCTACCACAAGCCTAGTACTAATACATTAACCTGATGGTATTCGAATTTTACTGAGATACAATTTATCTGAAAAAAAACATGCATGCGATAAACGACAACAAGAAAAAATAATTCTCTTAAATCTAATCATCCATCACATAATAACACCACGACTTACTTTTCATCATTATAGATAAGAACTATAAAGCATTGCATCAGATAACTTATTAATAGTTTTAGAAGCTCTTACTCGTTACAACATCCATTCAAGATATGAAATCAGAAATAATTCTTTTCCACGTCCAATCATACACACTTTTGATGAAAAACACAACTTTGTCTCTGGTCCTAAGCAAGACTTCTCAATTAAGGTAGCTACAAAATAGTTCTTAACAAAATAATAAAATGAGGGTCTTTTCAATGACTGTCGACCATTGCTAACAGGTCGAGTCTCCTATTTATAACATACTATTAACTAAAAATAAATATTAAAGTGCAGCTAAGTAAAACAAAATTCACCACATGGCGCTTTATTCTATCAGTCTTCAAAGAGTCATCAAATGATCTTACTTGAGTGGATGACTCTTCTCGTACTTTGACCACTTGATGAAGAGATCCTTGCATGTGTTAGCATACGGGAATCTATGGTGTTCCATTGGGGTCGAATGAATCTCTCTTATCTCTACTGCTTGTGCTCGATACTTGACTATTCTGGAACTTAACTATTGTAGCATGGCCCGAGATTTGATTCGGTGTCCATGAACTATCGCACCTATCCCGATGCCAAGTCTGACACCTTTTCTATTTCCTCGACCCATGATGAGTCTTGTTTGGCATACGATTTGACTATGTCACGCAAGTCAACAAAGTCATCGGGTGTGCCAAATTCGGGGAGGCCAATGTTTATCATTGCTCGATTGATCTTGATCCAAATTTTCTCCCACTTGGCCCATTTCTATAGGATTTCCCGATGGGTTTCCCAAGCCATGTTTTCCCAATATTCGACCGATTTCTTTAGGCAATCGAGGCTTCTTTCTTTTAACACCTGGAAGTTGTGCTCTTCAGTATCTTGGCCCTACTGAACCGTGCTGATATAGTCGACCCTTTCCACAACTTGTTTTTCTTTCTCATACCACCTCTCCATATCCTTGCACATGGTCAGTGCCATGAGGGTGTCTTCTTGCAAATCAACTATCCTCACAGTGAACAAATGTAGTTCATCTATAAATTTGTTGGAGGCCTCTTTGAATTCGCTCCTTAGGTACACCGTGGCCTGTGTGGTGTCCTGGTAATATTTCGCCAAGTGGAGAAAATGTTTCAATTCTTTCAAAGAAGCAACTTGCTCCTCTTCATCCCTTTTTTCTCTGTCGAGGGCAGCATTTGTGATTTCCATCCCTATGCCGATAATTTCAGATGTTTTGGCATGCTCTGTATTTATCAGAATCGCCTCCATGGTGATGAGGATGGAGCGATCTAGAGTTATCCTCCTCTTCTTGTTAGTTCTTTGCATGATAGATTTCCTTTTTTGGTCACAAGTGATGGCATGTATGTCAGCGACCTCATCCACGGGCTCGGGAATTTGTTGATCTCCCCAAGTGAACATATTTCCTAGGATCCCTACGGTATATATTTGTTCAATAATGGGTTCTTAAACTTCCTCCATATGTTCGAAAGGTTCGGATTCTTTTTGTTGCTCATCGGGAAGTTGAGTACCTATTTAAATTGAGGCATTGGGGGTGTTGGTACTTACTGGATAATCGATCATTGAGAAGCTGATTTATTATCGTGGAGCTTCTTCCTTTTGTTTGGGTATATCTGGATCATCCTTCAGACTATATTCTTGGGTCTCCGATGCATTGGGAAACTCAATGTCTAAGACACTCTTGACCTCTTGTTCATTCTGTGGAAGGTCCCAGATTTGAGCGTCAAGAGCTGGGGAAGATGTCCTCTCTGGCTCCTTTTCCTCTACGATCTGTACAGGGGTCACCAGGGATACCTATGGACTCTCTTCATTGTCATAGATGTTTATCAGTTTGCTTAATGGGTTCAACGCACTTTTTCTCTCTGATGTCCCTATTGTCTCCAACCGAGTTGAAACACTTGTCAACAATCCGACCAGAGGAGTTGTGAATTTAAGGTCATCTAAGCCAATGAGTTCATCAATGTCTATTAATTCAGGGCTTCTTGGGCCCGTATTGCTTCCATATGCGTTATTGACAAGGGACCCTGTCATTTCTTTGAGGTCTGGGTCTTCTTCCAGCTAATAAATTATCCGTTGCGCCTGTTCTATCGTGATAAACCCCCTCTTCCGCGGATCTTTATTCATAGGGAAACCTCTATCTTGCACCGGGGCTACTAGGGGGAATTCTGTTGCTTCAACATTCTATCATTTCTTCACCGGCTCTGAGGGCCTCTTCAGCCGATTTCTCTATGGTTCTCGCTTGTTCATCTAGGCTGATGGCTCTGAACCTTGTCATTTTGGGGTCAACCATCCTTGCCACCACCTCGTCCCAGACTTGGGAATTTTCTGTGAAGACTTCATATTCGAATTTTTCATGGGTTTATGACCAGCAAGACGACACTTGTGAGGTGTGTTTGAATATCAAACCCTTGGGGTCATGTTTGTGGAATTGGTCGATATGGAATTTGAAATCCAATTGGCTCAACCCTTCTTGTTTGGCTTGAGCAGTGTCTTTCACCAAGTAGAAGCCTATATGGAATCCATAAGGTATAAATGCCCACTTTTTATCCTTGACTAGGGTGGCATTGTAGCCTTGCAGGATTGTATGGTATCATATCTCTCCCACTACAAGGTGGTCAGGGACATGCATTGACAAGAGATGTGGTGCTCTAGTGGCCTCAAACACCCTAATGTAGGTATCATGCTCATCTAAGTACCAATGGCCTACCTTTGATATCATTTTCTTGGCCACAACCGATAGTCTTGGGAATTCTTTCTTAAAAAGAATGAAATAAATCCGTGCGATGAATTCATCGCAAATGAGAGAGTAATAAATCTTGTACCTGTTCTCCCATAGGACGCTGAAATATAAGTGGACCGAGAGCTCTGTGACATGCCATCACAGGTTCATGCTGACGAAAATGTTTCTGGTACACATGACATTGAGCAAATATGATGCCATGTAGAAGGTTGGTGTCTCTTATTCCTTCGACGTCTGAGCCTGTTGTATACATATGCTTAGTTGTTTCGAAATGATCACCCCCCAGTTGAAACCACTCTTGAAGATTGCCACTACATAAGCTAAGGGCATCCATGCCTCTGAAAATCTGGATCAGTCCTTCCCTCCATACAATCGGTAGATGAGAGCCATCAAGTAAATGTATGGCTCCCTTAAGTTGGTCGTCTGGTACCAACTAGTTCTCTGGTTGGTGTATTTCTTGTATTCACTCCACCATGAGGCCATAACCTATTTGGTGTCGTGGTGGTCGTAGAAATTAACAACAAAATGTGTATTCATACACTCCTCAGGGTCTCAGAGTTTGTAGTATTTCTGGACCTCTACCGGTAGGAACACCCTGACACACCCACCATTGTCATCATTGATTAAACACATATGTGTGTCTGTGTGGTTGATGAGCCACTTCAGGAGTTCTATACAAGGAAAAACAGGGGTTCTTCTTGCTACCATGTGTAGGTACGACCGCCAGATATTTGGAAACACCTCGTCGTCGAGATTTCTCACATTTGCATCATTGTGCAGGATATATTTCAGGAATTCCTCCCGACTGATATTTTTGAAGAGGTCTCCCCAATGAGGAAGTGTTGTCTTGGACCCTGTTCTTGCCTCTATATCTCCAAAGGCCGGAGGCTAGACGAAATATTTTTTTTTCGATGTTTTGATGACAGGCTCCAGTCTTGGCGTGAATTCCAATTGTCTTGTGACCCCTGGAGAGGAGCCTTCATCTAACTCTAGTTCTTTCAGCTTCAGCACCCTCAACGATCGTCTAGTGGTTGTCTTTCTTGAAGGCATTGTTCCTGCAATTGAAATAACCTTTAGAGACTGCATAAAGAATAATACAAGATAAAAAATATATGGAGTGTAAATGTGTAAAATCCACAGAATTGGATACATACTTGTAATCTTGTTAGAATTGGTTATTTGATACTCATGGGATCTTTGCAGCGCTCGAATTGCTCGTCTCATTTCTCTGGATGCTCCGAATTTATTTGCATGCATAATTTTATTTTTTTTAAATGGTTTAAGAGAATTTAAACCAAAGAAGAACTTACCGTGTTGCATCAGTCATTGAATTCAGGTGATGTGTGAAATTTAAACAAATCTGCCGCTGAATCTCTGCAACTTGAATTCATCATGGGTTGATGGTGGAGGCGCGAAGGATGATGTGGTATATAGGGCATTTTTAAACGACTGTTTTGATTGGCTCACAAGGTAACAACTATTGCGAGATTTGATATTAATTAACCCCTTAAATGCTCCAAATCTAATTGTATCTAACACTAAAACATCCTATCGTGTCGCTTTCTCAATGGGTGGATTGAGGATCAAGGATGCACTATGAACATTTTCATTAATGTCCCTCACAAAAGTTCTGACGTCGATCAATCTCATCATACAATGTTTTCATGGAAAGGCCTACTCAGAGGTATGATTTGGACCTAGGGAAACAAGAATGACATCGGGGTAAAAATAGACCGTACGGTTCTCCAATCTGGCAAAGACACGTGACGTTGAGACAGGTGGCCTAATCTGTGTGTATTAATCAAAGTCGATGTTTCATTAAGTTATTCGGTTTAAAACATATCTTAACTTGTCGATGCCGAAAAGTATCCAGAATTGGCGATCGACGATACCTATCACATGTTTTTCTATGGATTAGCTTCCTCGAAAAAATCCCCGATGCTGAAATACATCAGGGATCAGCGATCATGAGAACTATTTAGCGTAGTCACAATGTTCATCGTGATCCTTTTATGTCTTCCCCAATTCCAATAGGTGCGTCGGGTAGCGATTATCAACGATATCATTTCTTTCTTTGCTAACATCTATTCCCCTCGTCTTTTACCGATGTCGATGAGAAATTGTCTATTGGCAATATCCTTATGCAAAACTTTGGTGCAAACAAAACTTTTTTTGTTGATGCCAATGGAGATCGATGCTCAGTGATTGAGGTTGCCCGTGTGGCTCTTTTCCTTCTTTGAATTCCTTCAGACACCGAATCTGAGTATATTGGGTGAAGTGTTTTGGCTTTTGATTCTTTTTTCAGGCATTAAGGATTTTTTTTTTAAGTCACGGGGTTTCATAAGTTCAAACAAACCTGAAAAAATAATGAAATTCATGATAATAGGCAAAGGCACAATAGTTTTTCACAAAAAATTGAAGTCGAAATAGACATCGCAAAGATCAAGTGGTACCCAAAAAGTAAAAAAAATTGACATAGCCTTTTTCGGGTGTGTTGAGTGCTCAACAAAGTGATCATGGTGATGAACATTGTTGGAAACTACATCTAGAGAAGATACTAAAACAGTTTGGTGGAAATGGGAAGACAAAAACCGTTGCTACAATGCAACAAGATCTTGGTTCTGATTTAGGAGACGAAGGAAATATCACAATGGTTGGAGTACAAGGTAAAGATTCCCTTCATGCTATTTTAAATTCCAATAATGAATCTCATAATGATGAACGAAAGATGAATGAGTTATTTCATATAAGAGTTGTATCTAAACACACTAAGATAGATACATTATTTGATCCGGGTTCCCAAGTAAACTTGGTATCTAAAGCATTTTTCAAAAATATGGGTTTTGAAACGAAACCACATCGAAAGCCTTATCCTCTTGGTTGGGTATGTGATAAAGAAAAACTTAATTTCACCAAACAATATAGGGTCAGATTTGATATTGCTTCAAAGTTGATTGATGAAGTGTATTTGGATGTTGTATCACTTGATATATGTGGCATGGTGTTGGGAAGTATTTATCTTTATGATAGAAAAGTAGACTTCTTTTGTTATGAGAACAAATACCACCTTACTAAGGGGGGAGTGGAATATATTGTTATATCTCAAAGCATGAGGGTAAACACAACACTTGTTAGTGAAGGACAAATGAAGAGACTCATAAACACTAATAAGAGATATGTACTCATGGTCGTAAGGGAGAAAAATGTTGGAACATCCGATGCTTTCCAAGGATGTGATCCTTCTCATAAGAAATAATTAATTGATAGTTTCCAAGTATGATGATATTTTTTAGGAACCAGATGGATTACCTCCTAAGAGGGAAATCCAACATGAAATACATCTTCAATAGGATTCTCCTCTTCCTAATGTGGGCATGTATAGTATGTCCATTGTAGAGATGACAGAGATCAAGAAGCAGGTACACGGCTTATTAGATCAAGGGGTCATCAAACCCAACTCATCTCCTTGTGGTTCTCCGATCGTGATGGTGCCAAAGAAAGATGTCACATGGAGAATGTTAGTCAATTATCGGGCCTTAAATAAAATCACGGTGAAAAATCGATACCCTCTTCCTCGTATAGATGATTTACTTGATCAATTAAAGAATGTTGTTTATTTCAGTAATTTGGATTTGCACAGTGGATACCATCAGATCAGGGTTGTAGAAAATGATGCATGGAAAACTTCCTCTAAAACCAAACATGGATTGTTTGAGTGGTTAGTTATGTCATTTTGGCTTTGTAATGCTCTGACAACCTTCATGCATGTGATGAATGATGTATTTGAGCCTTTTCTAGATGATTTTGTGATTTTATATTTAGACGACATTCTTATTTTTAGCGGGACTTGGGATGAACATGTGAAGCATGTAAATAAAGTATTGGATACTTTGCAAAGGGAAACGTTGTATGTAAAACTTTCCAACTGTGAATTTGGCAAGATTGCACTTGTGTACGTAGGTCATATTGTAGGAGGAGGACAATTAAAAATTGATCTTTTCGAGATTGATGTAATTGTAAATTGGACTGAGCCCAAAATTGTAACCGAGATACGAAGCTTCTTAGGTGCACTCCAGTATTGGAGGAGGTTCATTTAAAACTTCTCCTTTATAGACCTCATTTAAAAGGTTCATTTAAAACAAGGTAGTTGATATGATTTCTAGACCTCCTATTGTTGTTTCTATTATTTTGAAGAATACTTCTTTATCTCATGATAGCTATGTGGGGAAATATGCCATTGATGAAGATTTTAAAGAAGTATATGAGAAGCTAACCCATGGTGCATAGGTAGAGAACTATTGTCTACAGGGAAAACTACTCTACCATCTTCGAAAGATATGTATTCCTACAAGTGAACAAGTCCATATAATACGTGAACCTCACACTTCTCTTGTGTCTAGCATTTTGGGGTAGGAAAAACTATGGCTCATTTGCATAGTTTTTGTTACTAGACTCAAATGAAAGAAATTGTGACTAAATATGTAAAGGGGTGTGTGATGTGTTCTACTTGTAATCCCACTAATAGAAAATTGGGGCTATACTCACCACTACTTGTTCCATCCCATCCATGGGAAAGTATCTCAATGGATTTTGTAGGGGGTTTACCAATGTCGAAAAGGGGTCATGACTATTTGTATGTTATAGTGGATAGGTTCAACAATATGTGTATCTTAATGCCATGTAAAAAGCATATCACTGCTGAGAAGATTGTTAATCTTTTCTTTCAGTATTTTTGAGTTCACTTTGGGTTACCCACATCCATTATCTCGGATTGAGATACTTGATTCCTTGGGAATCTTTGGACAAGCTTGTGGAGAATGATGGACACCAAGTTGAAGAGTAGCATTGATTTCCATCCACAGATCGACGTACAAACAAAGGTTGTTAACCGAATAGTGACACTTTTGCTTCAAGGCTACTACAACAAGCATCCCAAAGTATGGGTAGAACATATACCCTATGTACAACATGCTTACAACTGAGCCTTACATTCCTCCACTTAGTGTTCTCCTTTTGAGACATGTTTTTGGTACCTACGTAAAGTTCCTTTGGACTTGATGTATGGGAGAGATGTCGATTCAAATGAAGAAATAAATGAAGACAAATACCGCAAGTTCATCCAAAGGATCCAACAAGTACACCAAGAGTTCAGGGAATAGTTGGAGAAAAGTCAAGCACAGTATAAAGCTCGACATGACAAACATAAATTTGATCATCAGTTCCAGGTTGGAGACCAGGTGTGGCTTCACATCAACAACAAAATAATGAAGGGTGAAGGAAAGAAACTCAAGCCCATTCTTTATGGACCCTTCACTATTTTGGATAAAAGTGGTACCAATGTTTTTCGTCTAGATCTTCCACCTTATATGCATATTTACTCAGTTGTAAATGTAGAGAACTCGAAACTTTTTGAGCCTCCCATGATCATGGATCAGGATGAGGAAGTTTCAATACCTTAAGTTTATGAGTTTTCTCCTGAGTACTTGGATGATTTAAAGGAAGATATCATCCTGGATAGAGGGACGAGGACTTCATGCAGGGGTGATGTTGATTATTTTCGAGTAGGCTTAAAGGGCACACATCCAAGAAAAACAAAGTGGATTAAAAAGGACAAGGTGAGGGAACTATTCCCTCTCTTATCTGTTGATTGATGAAATATTTTAGTCATCCAAAAAGATCTCAGTGGGAAGGTGTGATCCAAAAAGGATCTAGAGAAGAATAAGGATAGCTCGGAACTCATAGAAGAAAATGAGGAAGCTCAGAGTGGCCTCAGTAGAAAGAGAAAGGGAAAATATTCAAAGTCCTCAAAATTCAGTGAAAGTGGCATCATCGCGAAGGGTGCGTCATAATATTTTCAATGATGCAAACAACTCGTCAAACAGAGTTACATGTCGAAAGATATCCATGATCAAAGTTTGGTCAACCTAGCTTAGTTAGTAGGGGATGAGTCAACATCCGTATTGCCGACATCAACATCAGTACATATGACATCAAAATTCGTACAATGTATGTGGCACACACAGGAGGTGACACGTGTCATTCTAACATCAACATGGTGATGCGGAAACACTAAAGGCTTCCATGTGTCACTCATTTTTTACTTTTTCGGGTCAATCCTTGGACCAATGAAAAAATGACACATGGTAGTCTGCACAACCATGTGGCAGACTGTACAGTG
>ML790125.1:124158-142333 GCA_009831015.1 Picea engelmannii | reverse complement strand
ATCTTTAAAATAAATAATAAAATTAAAATTGAATTCAAGAAAATAAATAGAATTTTTGAAAAAAGTAGGATACGAAGTTACATGATATCATAAACATTTTTGCTACAATTTGATGAAAATTGCAATGTTGCAAGTGAGGTCATAAGCACTTGTCATAATGAGCAATACAAGTAATCCATTGTAGGGTCGAATGTGTTTTACTAATGAGCATGTCCTTTTAGTTGGAAAACTTGGAAAACTATAATTTTATAAGCCTTGTTCACTTTCTAATGTAAATGCAATTATATTTCATATTTTGCGACTATAAGAGTGCATGGAAATGTAATGGTATTTCAACGTTTATCCCTATAGAAGGAGTGCATGGCAAGCTAAGAACTTCCTTTCCTTCCCTTACCTCACGTCCCTATACACCTAACACCTCCTTCATCAACTACACTCTTGATATCATTACTACCTCCCAACCTACACCCAAATTTACTCTCCTTCATGCAAACAACAGTTTCCCCACCACAAGTTTATAGTATAAACTTCCAAATATCTCGACTCATCCACACTCTGCTTCATCTACTACTACATGTGTTTCTCTCCCTACACCATGTAGTGGACTCCTACAGAGGAACCCGTCCTCTATCTTACAAAGTGAACAATCACACTCGACCTCCTTTGAAAGTCCAAGAATCCCTGGGATTACCCGCAAGACCAGTGCTCATACATTTGGGGTTAGGAAACCTACACAAAGATTGTGGGTTTCGAATAAAACTAAAAAGAAACTTGTCCATGGAGTGGATATCGACCTGGAAGATTCTGTTTCTATGGCCCTGTGAAACCTTGTGGGAAGAATCTCCAACAGATATCTCTGCACCACAGATCTTGAAGTCTGGGTGGAAAAAACTTGGATGACTTTATTAGGATATGTCCCCATTTTCTCACGCCTTTGGTGTGGATGGATTTACTTCCAATTTAAGTCCCCTAAGGATTCAACAAAAATTCTACATTGCCTATAGAATCTGGATGGAAGTAGCCTTATGTTGAAGCATTGGCGGCTGAGTTTTGATCCATCACATGACTACTTTCGTCAACGACACCTGTAGGTCCTCCTACCTGGCCTACCTATTTACCTCTGGAATGAAAAATCTCTTGTGTCCATTGGGAATTCCTTGGGTCGCTCCATCAGTGTGGATCCTAAGTCACTCGATGGTCCAAACAAGAAAATGGTGAGGATACTAGTGGAGCAAGACATACACGAGGGCCTTCTTGAAACTCTTGATATTGAATGGAGAGGACACCTTACTCGACAGATGCTTGATTATCTTGACATTCCCTTCATATGTACTCTCTGCAAATAGACAGGACACCTGAGAAAGTCTTGAACTGGTGCCTAGGAAGATGAATTGTTGGAGGAATCCATGCTTGCGCTAGCCACCAATTTGGACTCCCCATATGTGAACATAAAGGTTAATATTCCATATTTTTTGGAAGATGACGACACAACTAGACTGGACTCCATCACTAGTAAGCTTAAAATCATTTTTCCCACACTTTTTTTCTTGCTCTCGTCCTGGGAAATGGACCTTTTAGATAACTCATCTATCTTGACTTATGGATTGACTTCTTTTCCTCGGGGGGACACTCCTTGAGACCACTATGGAACTCCTCCCTTACACCAGAACCCCAGCCTGACTCACATCTTTCCAAACTCTATTTTACCTTTTTAAGTTATCCTCTTTGATACCATTTCTCCTCTTAAAAAATTCAGCCCACTTGGTGAGACTTTGACTCATTCCATGCATGCCTTTGTCTTACCCTTCTCACCGACTAGCTCTCCTTCTCCCTTTGAAGCATAGACACCTATCTTACCTACCTACCACAACTTTCCCTTCAGAATGTCCTTCGGTGGTGCGGGAGCTCACCCTTGATTCACACACTACTTATCTTTCTTTGGCGTTCGAGAGTTCTGGAGATAAGCCTCTCAAACATGAGGAGTAACTTTACTTGTCATGTCTTAGTGAATTTGAACCTGGTGATAACAAAATTGGTGAAGTTATGGATTCTTTAATCCCATCTTACAAAGAAGCCATATCCCCCACACCCTTCCCTACCTTCTTGGGTAATTTGCTACACAAAACTTTGGTCACTGATATAGGCTTGGGACCCATTGAGATGCCTTCTACAAACTATGAAAAAGACTATACCTAGTTAATAAGGCATGGTTTTGTACACTCATTGATTAAAACTCTTAGTGTCCACCGTAAGGAGGGTACTCCTACTATACACACAATAGTTTCTTCACATTCTCTCATTGATATTGGGGTACTTAGAGGCATAAAATATCTAGCAAGAGCAAAGACATGATATTTTTTTCCCTCAATATCAGAGGGGTGGGGTCCCCCGAAAAGTTACCTCCTTCAGAAGGCTTCTTTCACACTCATCTTTGGACATCATCTTCTTACAAGAAACCCTGGTTGACAGTAAAAAGGCTAGATTATTTTAAAAAAAAATTCACTCCAACTGGAACACCTACTCTGTAAACTCTCTTGGTACCTCTAGGGGTTTGGTTGTGGCTTGGGACCCTACCAAATTTGAATTTTCCCCCTTTCTTTGTTGTGGTGGAATCCTGTTGTCTAGTACCTTCCGAAACAAAAATAAGAAGATCAACTTACTCAATTTATATGGTCCCTGCTCCAATCGACATAATTTATGGGAAAAGGTGGAAGCTCGGGGTTTGCTTGACCTTGAAAACTTGATTATTGCAAGTGATATGAATTTTACAACCTCTATTGGGGAATTTTTAGGGGACTTTTCCACCCAGGAAACTCTGGCATATTATTTTACTACATTGTTCTTGGCACACGATCTGGTGGATTATGCTCTAGGCATCTTGGCTCCTACGTTGCGCAATGGACCGGTCCGATCGGACTCTATTTCCAAGAGACTTGATCATTTTCTTATCCCTAAACATCTTGTCTCTTCTGAGGATAGGATCCGCTCTTGGGTGGATTTACCATTTCTGTCAGATCATGCCCCGATCTTCTTGCATTTAGACTCGTCCTCCCTTCAAATAGCTTATCCTTTCAAATTGAATTTGGGATAGCTACTAGAACCTGATGTTAACACTATTTTCACTGAGGTGTGGAAAGATCCACTTTATCTCATTAATCCTTGTATACAACATCGTTTTATAAGGAAACTCAAGTGTCTTAAAGCCCACATAAAAGCTTGGGAATATACACATATGAAACATGATACTCAAAAGCTCCAAGACCTTGAATAAGAGACTCATGTCCTTCTATTAGCATATGCTCGGATGGGGAGCAACGAAGACAATAGTCAAGATTTAAAAGGTTTTGAATTAGAAAGGAACCAAATCCTTCTCAAAGAATAAGCTATCCGGAGGCAATGATGCAGAACAAACTTGATTAAGTGTGGTGATCTCAACACCAAATATTTCCACAACTTCACTGGTTCTTGCAGGAGCAAAAAACACATTTGGGAGATTGTAGATGCATATGGTATTCTACACAGAGGACAACAAGCCTTAAAAACAATTGTTGTTAGTCATTTCAAACCTTTCTTTGAGGCAAATCCATTTGAAAATATATAGACACTAGTCACAGTGGTAAGACTCTTCCCTCACACTGTATTTGAGGTTGATTCACTTACTCTAGACAGTCCTTGCATGCTACATGAGATTTTGGTAGCTTTAAAATCCTTCTCCAAGGATAAAATTCTAGGCCCTGACGACTAGAATGTTGAATTTTACTTGCACTTATTTGATTTAATTGGTCAGGATCTTCTGGAACTAGTGGAAGACACAAGACTTAGTGGGAAGGTGGTTGGAGATTTGAACTCGACTTTCCTTACACTCATCCCAAAAGTTTCCAACCCTACCTCCTTTAGCGATTATAGACCTATCAGACTATGTAATCTATGTTACAAACTCATCTCAAATATTATTGCGACTAGGATAAAACCCATTCTCTCACGGACTCTTTCGAGAGAACAATTGTGTTTCTTAAAGGGACACCAGATACTAGATGCCATTGGAACTTCCTAGGAGTGCTTACATAGTATTAAAACAAAAAATTCAAAGGCACTTATCCTCAAACTAGACCTCAAGAAGGCCTTCGACTACATCGATTGAGACTGCCTCAGATTGATACCGACTCAATCAGGTTTTAGCCACTCTATGATCAAGTGGATCATGAGCTACGTGGTAAGTGCAAATTTTTCCATACTAGTTAATGGTGAATCCTCCTCTTTCTTCCGCAGTGGCAGAGGACTGTGGCAGGGCTACCCCCTCTCATCTCTGCTCTTCATTCTAGTTATGGAAGCCTTGAGTCTGCTTCTCAAAAATGGCCAAGCAGAAGGCAAGATCACTTGAATTAAGGTTTCTAGGATCATCAAGGTTTTACACCTTCTATTTGTCGATGATGTCCTCATCATGACAAATGACTCTCTACATGAATGGAAGCAAATAAATGAGATTTTAAAAACCTTCTGCAACGCCACAGGCTTGTCGATCAACTGGGAAAAATCGACCTTCCACTTTGCAAATCTACAACAACAAAACTTGGATCAGCTAAAAGGTATATTTCCTTACACTTTTATTCACCTCTTTATTGGTCTCAAATATCTGGGATATTTTTTAAAAGATGATTCCTATAAGCCGACGGGATGGAACTGACTCATAGCTAAAGTTGAAAAAAATACTGGACATTGGTGCACGAGGTGGCTCATCCTAGGAGGATGATTTACTCTCATCAAAGCTGTCCTTGAAGGACAACTGGTGTATTGGATGACCCTTACAGCCATCCCTACTACGGTTCTTGCAAAACTCCGTAGACTGACTTATAACTTCCTCTAGTCAGGCAGCTCAGATCACTCCTGTCAACACCTCTGCAATTGGGAATCATTGGCTAAACCAAAACTAAAGGGAGAATGGGGGATTCAGAACATCTATCATTTCAGCAAAGCATTAGCAGTCAACTCCCTCTGGTGTGTGTTGACTAAACCAGGCATTTGGCACTCCATCATCAAGGACAAATATCTTCCACATACCACAGTTACCAGCTGGCTGAGAAACGAGACTATCATTCCCAGGGCAACATCACACTTCTGGAGAAACTTAGCTAAAACAAAATCTTGGTTAACTCGCTGACTCAGTTGGCAACTAGGCTCGGGTCACTCTATCATCCTCGGCAACGATTGCATCCTTGGCATGGAAGGTGCCTCTATTCTCCCTCCACAATTGATAGCGCACCTTAACTCAAAAAATATCTGGTACCTCTACCAAGCTAGAGACTGCTCTAGATCGAGATCTTACTCTGACAGGTGGATTTGCATCGCTACTCTAGATCTCAATGTTGAGCACACAGCTTGTTGGAATACCTTCTGCGCGGATTTAGTACGCTCAAGTATCCAGCTTAATAACTCTGATGATCAGTTTCTGTGGTCTGGGGGAGACCATTTAGGACGTCTAACAGTGAAGAACACCTATGCAGCAATCACAAATTCGCTCTGGCATACCAATATCAGTGGTTGGAGGAAACAACTATGGTCTTGGCACCTAGCACCCAAGTTAAAAAATTTCACCTGGCTCTTGATCGCAAATAAATTGAACACTTGGGATATCCTCCAAAGAAAGGGCTGGGTTGGCCCAAATATTTTCCCTCTGTGCTAAAATGAAGCAGAAACTGCAGATCATTTGTTCATTTAATGTCATTTTTCCAAACAAGTTTGAGATAGAATTACACTAGATTTAAACCTAAAACTAATTGGGACGGGTCTACTATCACAACCTGCTTTGACTATTGTTCACGCGGAGAACAAAAACTTATGCATCTCCCATCCGTGGTCTGTTGGTTCATTTGGGTGGGCAGAAATAAAAAAATCTTTGAAAATGGGACCCCAACCACAAATTCTGCAGCATACAAAACACTTGGATTGTATAAAAATTGGAATGATATTCACACTAGGAAGCCAAGACTGCAAAATACAAAGCGGACACCTGACTTAGAGGACATACCAACATGATGGTTCGATGGAGCGACACAGTTAAATGGCACTCAGAGCGGAGCTGGAGGGTTAATTAGAGTCACAAAAAAATCATCCTACAGATGGACCTTCAATTGTGGTCTGGGCACCAACACTAGGGCAGAATTATTGGGTGCCTGGGCCACACTACACTTGGCCTCCAGACTAAATATTGAAGTTCTTCAGAGACTTGGGGATTCCAGAACTATTATTCAGTGGTTGAATAACCGGGGCGATCTACAAGCCATTTCCCTCTTGGCTTGGAAGGATAGAATTAGACTACTCCAACCCACTTTCAAAAAGCTTAGCTACAAGCACATCTATCGTGAGCACAATAAAACAACAGATCAACTATCAAAGGCAGCTCTTCAGAAAAAAACAGGCATTATAACATACAATCTTTGGATAGATGGCCATGAAGGCCCTCCTCATTTTCTAAAACTTTTTTAAAAATTTGCTACACACATCTCAACGGTCTCCTATGTTTGAGTGAAGGATCATTTATTGGTTTTTTATTTTTTGAGAATACTTGATAGCTAGTACTAGGGAACTTAAACTCTTTATGTGTAGTAGTTTCTTATACTTTTCCCTTGTCTTTTCATTTATGATCTTTCTCTTTTTGTTGGTAGAGAGACTACAATTATACAAAAGATTCATATGAGAGTTGTCCCTTCAATGACATTTGTAAATCTTTTGTCATGAAAGCATATTATATTTTTAATATAATTGAAGAATTTTAAACATGATTAACAAATTACTAACTGAATTTAACAAATTCAAACAAAATTAATTCAATTTTAACATTTACCTATTTAATTTTAACATTTACCTCTGATACATGTGTTCTTGCATTTAGCACCTCACATGTGTACAAGTGGCCTGCCTTTTTATAATTATGAAAAACCATTTACATAATTATGAAGAACCATTTACGTGGCACGTCAGCTTTACGTCTTTCATTTTGCTCTTCACACATCCATTTAAGTGGCCTATCCTTTGTTTACCTCTTCATTTCCGCCACTTTTGGCCATCTTTCTTATACCGTTGTGGATTCACAGGTGTCATTTTGGGTGGGCGTTTCATATTTTCCTGAATAATGGGCGTTTCATATTTTCCTGAACAATGCGCAATGACGGTAACGGAAGACCAAGAAACGAGAACCAGAAAGTTAAAATAGACTAACCCAATTGAACTTTCAAGCTTTCGTGCGCAGGGTTTACCATCTGAGGCAATATGCTTGTATGTTCGCGCGCAGGGATGGATACAGTCATTGAAATTTCCTATATACATTGATAACATCCATTGAGCAAAGCATGGAAGCGACATAGAGGTATACGACACTAAAGAGAGGTGGGAGGTTCGATCCTGCCCAGTTTGATTCCATCTTCAACAAATACGCCATAAAACCGAAATACAAACTCACGTTAGGCAATACGCCATAAAAAAATATATCTTGAAAGAAAGCTTGTGCAGGTTAGGGAATAGACTATCTCTGTCTCCTTCTGAAAAGTTCAGAGCAGAAGAGTAGCGGAAAATGGACACTGAAAGCGTAAAACGGATAGCTGAGGAAATTAGTAACGAGTCGTGAAGCTGAGGAAATTAGTAACAATGGGTCTTCAACAGCAGTACGTGTGACATCACTCAACTCCAATGCACTGTTTTAATTGTTTGATTTTGTTATGTTACATTATTGCTTTTGTTTTTCCTACAGTATTTCATACATCAATATCTTCTTCATATGATAAAGTTTTTAAGATTCATATTAAATAAAATTAGCACACCTTCTGCATACAGTGATTGTCAGACAAAAAAATCATGGTATGCACTTCCGTGTATTGGCTAAAGCATGGCTTATGTTCGGTGGTTATATGTTCACTCCGGTACTGTAGTAGGTAAACTTGAAGGGGAACGAGACGTTATTTAGGGTTTGTTGATCCATTGCTTGATGATTTTATCGAAAAAGATCACAGTCCTTGTATTTACTTCACTCAAGATTGGGTATTTATGTCAGGTGCCCTGCCCTCTAAGTTGGTTAATGAGAATGTCTAAGTAAAGTGAAGAAAGTTTTCATATTAATGTTGTTAATGGAAAGCCAAAAAATAATGCAATTAAAATAAATTTATTTGAAACTCTCAAATCGGTAAAAAGTTTGTACATTTTGAAAAAAAAGAGAATAAATTCCTAAATTCTATAATTCTATAATTAAATATATGATTTTTAAGTTATGAATTTTATTAATTATGATTTCATATATTTTTTAAATGTAATAAAAATGTATTTGATAATAGAATTTAGAAAAATTATATTTGAGTCTCATATCTAAAATAAGTTATGTTTGGTTGAGTGTTAAATGCATTAAGACAACTTATATGATATATATAACTCAACAAGATGCACATAAATCAACCCTGTAGTATAGTTGTTTTAAGTTTTGGTTATTTTTTAAGGATATATATTCAGCCATAAATTGTTGGATATAAATTGTTGGATGTGCATATTTAAGCAGTTAATTCTATATATTCCTAAAAAAAACAAAAATAAAAAAAATTAGACAACACCTAAATCAACAATAATCAACAATGTAAATGCAATACATTTAGATCATTTTCATAATAATAAATTCAAAATAACCCTAAACTATAATAATAATAATTTCAAATTAACCTAATTTTAATACAAATTTGTATAATAAAAAATAATGTTTTTAATATAATTTTCTTGCATCAAGGCTTTACTATTGATTAAATGAAAAAGCAATGTCCAATTTGTAAAAGTTTAAAATATATGTGTGTGTTTAATTTTTAAGTGAGCCCAATGAAAAATGATTCATTAATCAAGGTGCTTTTTGAATTAAGGATTAGAATTCTTGAATTTTGTTGGGCTTTTAGGGTTTCCGAAATTCTTGAATTAGCATGTGAATTCAATTAAAACACATTTCAAAAGTGTCCTATATTGAAACTTAGTATTAGTTTAAAGGGTAATTTAACTTTAGGAAAAATATAGAATCATTTTAACACTTTTACATTAAATATTGCAATGAAAATGAACTCATTTTTTTGAGAAAATTATGGAATCTTTCTAACACTTTCACATTAGATATTGAAAATGAAAATGAAGTAAATGTGTAGCCTACTGAATGTTATGATACTTAACAACCTTTATAATGTAAGGTACTCCTAGAGTAGAACCATCTTAACCCAATATTTATCATGCACCTAAAATGATCAAATATCTTAAGATGCAAACCTCATTTTAGTGTGAAAAACTTGAGGAAGAATTTGGACCTCTAAATCTCAAGTTAAGATGAATCTAAGCTGGTATATTAAAAAATAATGATTTTAGACATTTATCTTTATTTCTATCATATCTCAAAATTTGTAAAATAACAATAATAACATATATTCATATATTCTTACATGAATAGATTTAGTACCTACCAAATAAGTTTAAAAATGTCTTAGTGGATTATAATCCATGCTATATATTCGCATGTATTTAATGTCCATGTATTTAATGGATACATATATTCGCATTTATTTAATGTCCATAACGATTAATCTAATCTTAGAGGTATTAAAAATATATTCTCATATATTTAATGTCCAAAACGATTAATCTCTGAGGTATTGAAAATATATTCACATATTGAACGTCTAGAATGATTGATTAATCTTGGAGGTATTAAAAATATATTCGCATATATTTAACTTCCAGAACCATTAACCTTGGAGGCCTTAAAATATTGGAATCTGAGTGAAGATGCACAAACTGTGCATAATTAATACATAGGATTCACTAATAGCTTGATCCATTGTTTTTGAAGGATATTTGGTTAATTCCCTAACAGTTCAGAGTTGTATTAATTTTTTTTTACAAAAATTTAAAAAATAGATAAAAAATTTAAAAATACAAAACATAGTGTATTAAATTGCTTGTATTAAACTGCTTCTCCAATGATAACAAGCAACCCGAGGTCTCCAAGGCTGATTCTCTCTACAAACCCAGACCCTCTGGAGGTCTAGGGATCGAATTCCACGACCAAAAGAAGATCTGGGCGAGCAAGGCGTTTAGACAACAGGTGACATTCTACTCCGCGATCTTTCAGAAGCTAAGTGAGCGGGGTTCGTCCCAGGTTCAAAGCGCTCTGCGTGGGGGCTGGTTCGGGGCACTCTGTGCTGGCGCTACGGGAAAACGGCATGCCAGATGTAATAGGAATCGATCGCAAGTCGTTCGCGCCGCTGGTGAGAAAGGGCGATATTCACCGTCTTCCCTTTGCTCATGATTCATTCGACTTTGTATTTTCGGCGTTTTTCGATCGAGCCCTGGTGCCCGCACCAGACAACAAAGGTAAAAAGGGATATCACGGATAGGTGGATAGATAACTCGGATAGGTGGATAGATAACTTTGACAATTGGAGAGGTATTCAGAGTTAAATCCAATTTACAACAAAAGAGCAGAGACAGGTGTAGAAAAAAAAAGAAGGTAGTGGTATTGGTTGACAAGTTTTTTTTTTCAATTGATAGGTTGTTTTTTAAAACCTGTCAATTGGGTTTTCTACAAAACCTAATACTAAATATGCTTTCGTCATAATTAATTGAAAAATAAAATTAATTGGAAGTGAATGTTGTTGATTTAGAATGGATTATTGTATAATTATTCATATATCTTGATACTTTTTGGGTGGAAAAATTGGAGGAATTGAATTGAAGGGCTCATTTTAGTGGCTAGTCTTAGTGTGAAGATTTGAAAGTTATGCTTCTTGCAAGTTTTTAGTGGTGGGTCCTATTTGGATATTTGAAAGTTACACCTCTTGCAAGTTGACCTACCTTAACCACTATGATACTAAGTGGATGCCACGTCATCCCCATTACTCACATGTGTGGGCTAGTCATGTGTGGAACTTCAAGAATATTATCAATATTGATGTATTGAAATATTAAAAATCTATAAGACTATTTTCCTTTATATTATTAATATTGATATATGAGATACACATATTAAAATTGGTATTGGGATACACGTTATCATAATAGTAGTAAGTATTTTTTATATTTTACAAGATACTATATATATTATATGCTACTACAATTAAATTGAGGCTATTAGTAATTTGATGATTACTTATAATCAATTTATCATTATCTAAAATGTTGGAGAAAATAAGAAAAATGAAATGAAAACTATAATATTATAACATAATTTTTTATGATGATGAGGAACAACAAAGGATGGTTGAGCAAAGGTGAGAGGGGAGAGGCAAAGAGCCAAGAAAGTAATGGCTAGAGACATGATGAGATAATGAAAAATATACTCCCATGTAAACAACTAAACTGGAGGGGAAAATAAAAACAAGGAGTTGACATTGAGGAATGATAGGTGGTGGGAACCTACCACATAGAGGGTTGGGAGGGGGTCCACCAGGCTAAAGGGACTAAGGTGCAAGACTAGGACATGATAGAAGGAAAATGACCTTGGGTCGGGGATAGGGAATGGGACATAGGGTCCTGGAACCATTGATGCATAAGGTTTCAACTATGCCATGAATTCTGAGGTTGGCTTGTTGATGTTCCTTGGCATTTAAGCAGTGGGGAAAATGCCAACAAGACACCTAAGTGAAATCCGAAAGAAGGCTCTAGATTCTGATGTACATAGAGTGAAGGTGCACATCCTTAGGGAGAGGAGAGAGACAAAGATGGTTGATGGTGTTCTTAGAGTCCCTAACTATAGAGAGGGTGCATATACCCTATGATTATTCGAAGCAACACCCAGGTTCCATGATAAAGTTGACACAATTTTCCCTCTAGGGTCATATAAAAACCTTCCCGCACCCACCACCCTGAAGATATAAGCAATCATAATTTAATAAAGAGTATTTTAAGGATTAAAAATCAATAAGATATAAATTAGTGGATTAAATGTGTGGATTGGGTGCATGGTAAGTTGTGTTTATTAAAATCATAATTATAGATGTGAATTAGATGTAGTGAATCAAGGGTATCCAAATTACTTAAGTAGGTTAGATGTAGTAGATGCATGATTGTAACCCCATTTAAATGTTGTTTGTGAGCTTAGTTTATTGTGAGATGGTAGTTTTTAAGATTGATGTTAAATAATGTTATTTGGAAGTGGATGTTGTTGATTTACAATGGGTTATTATATAATTTTTCATATATATTGGTACCTTTTGGGTGGAAAAATTGGAGGAATTGACTTGTAGGGCACATTTTATTGGTGGGTATTAGTTTGGAGATTCCGACATTATGCCTCTTGCAGGTTTTTAGCGGTGGATCTTAGTTTGGAGATTCAGACATTACACCTCTTGCAAGTTGACCTACCTTGACCACCATGGTACTAAGTGGATGCCATGTCATCCCCATTACTCACATGTGGGGGCTAGTCACTTATGGAACTTCATAAATATTCTAGAAGGTCTAAAACCCTAACACTAATTTAGGGTTAAGGCATGCAAAAACCCTAACCCTAGACGAATAACAAACTATGTTAAATATAGGAGGGGAGGGAGCTCTATTCTTTTAGAATTGTACTTTTTCCATAGTTGAGCACAACATCTAGGACTGAGGTTTAATAGTATAAAAGAGGAGGAAGAATATTTTGTAAGAGCCATCAAGGCCACATTGTCAAATATAAATCCATAGTTAGTGCCCCTTTTTGTATTTGCATTTTCATAATTGAAGAAAAGATAGCGGAGAATAGACTCATCTTCTAATTGGGTTTCCTAGGATACATCTTGTGTTCATTTGTGTGGATGGTGTATTCATTTTCTTTTTCGTTTATTTTAATATCTCAGTTATTTTCATAAATTTAAGCAAAACATTAGTGATAATAAATTTTAGATCTAAGAAAATAAATCTTCATAATAAAAGATTTCATAAGAACACAATATCTATAGTGATGAGCTATAATATCTATGGTCATGAGCTATTTCAGTGGAATATCCATAACAATTTACAAATTAATTGTTATGATAACTATACATGTATTTCCAAATATTAATTATGATGCAAACATTTATTATTATTTCTATTAACAATTATACCAAAAGGAACAATGATAATTAAAAATGTACCTTATTTAATGTATTTAATTTATTTTTTTGCATCCCTACCTATACAGATTAAATATGTTATCCCTCGAAATGTTCCAGGTCATTGTTGGAATGATGTCAAGGGACCCTAGGGACTAAGACTCAACGTCCACCGTGATCTCTACTATTAATATTTCGCAAAAACGATGAGAGCCCTTGATCTTTCATCGACGAAAGGAGAATTGTTCATCTTTCACCAACACAATAAGAGCCCTTGATCTGGCTAGACCGCAAACCAAAATTAGCTAAGGCATTTGACGATCATGTTGACGTCACCCTGGATACGTCGTGACCTTATATTGGTCTACACTGATACTGACGTGGCATGGATGACAAGACACGTGTCACCTATTTTCAGGATGCTAACTTGTATATATGGTGGGCTCCCCATGTCCACGTGGCAGCTGAAGGTTTTCCTTGAAAATGTTGCACTGGCATGCCAAGTTGTCATCTCTTTGCATTTCACCGAAGATGATCTCCCCCTGAGCTTTGTCATTGATATTTTGCCAACCTGAGGAGAGTCATCGATCTGTTTTCAAAATAGGAGAGTTGTTCATATTTCCCCAATGCAAGGATATTCGTCGATCTGGGATCAAGAAAAATAATGAAATGACTAAGGCAGTGACAAACATTATGATGACATCACCCTGTACGCGTGGAAAATTTTCATTGATTCACTCTAGCATTGAGGTGGAAAGAAAGAGAGACACATGTCACCCATATTTTGGAATTTTACCTATGTATGTAGTGAGTTTCCTGCATCCACGTGGCAACTTCTAATTGGTATGGCGGGTGCCCTGCTGGCAGTGACTTCATGCATATGTCACTGGGGGCATGCATCCATTTGTCACTACTTTTCACAGAAGAGAAAAGGCGATGGGTCCTAGGCTGTTGATCTCATGTTCCTTTATTAAATTTGGATTATCCTTTGGATGTGCACCCATTGGAGCTATCCAGAGTCGGGACTCGTGAGGTACTCTGAAAAAGGAACTCCAATGATCATCGATATGGCGCCACAGATAGATTAGATTTGGACAATTGATTAGAGTTTCCCCATTTAGAGTGATTAAGAGTGAAGTTCAAACAAGACTCCTAATATGGGACTCTAAAGGGATTCAACAAGACAAATCTGAACCATCCATAGGAAGTCTAAGAATCACTGAGCGTTATTGATCTTGTTGTGGTCGAAAGAAAAATTCGGCTAGGACAAAGATCATCATACAAACACCATCCTGGATACGTGGTGACTTTCTATTGGCCCACGTGGCACTTTTGTCGCAAGGAAGCAGGACATGTGTCACCCAGATTTGAGGTTCTTCCCTATGCCTCTAGCGGGTTCCACATGTCCACATGGGAACCTATGGTTGGGTTTGACGGGGCTCTGCTGGAAAGATGACGTGACATCTTGTTCCGAGACTATGAGATCTAAGGCCATATCTTCATCGTTGATCAAGGGTCGCACTTACTTAAATTTGGGTTGTTTATCGGAGGTGTATCATCAGAGTGGTTTAGGAGATAGGTTTCAAGATGAATTTGACGAGGGAGACTTTGATGAAGGAGGCTCCAAGTGTAATGTCCCTTTCCAAATAGGAGCTCCAGAGAGGAGGCTTAATGGTCTAAACCGACCCATTAGACTATATCCAGGGCCAAAGAGGGGTAAATAGGGTTACTAGAGGTCACTCCAGTCACAGGGGTTATATTTGGAAAGTGACATTGAGCTAAAAAGGGTTAAAAATGATTTTAATTCGTTATGAGCTAAAACTAGAAGTTAATAGTGAATTAGGGTTTCAACAGTGATTTAGGGTTTTGGAAGTCAACAGTGAATTAGGGTTTCAGCATGATTTAGGGTTTTGGAAAGCTATAAAGGAAGGGTCAACGACCTAATTCATCATTACGCAGATTATGACTTGTCATTGAGGAGAAGAGGTGCATCTCAGGAGAGATAGTTCAGTGTATTCCAGGAGGAAGATACCAGTTGGATGATTTCAGTGTTGAAAGACACACCCTAGTCACCGGGAAGATCATCCAGGTCTTCCATCATTCTTCATTGATTTCGCAGTGATCCCATATTTCGGGTATTATCTTTTAGTTGATTATTTGTATTCCGACTAAGATCCTTTTGTCTTTTGATCTAGCCGAGTGTTGTTATTTTATTCAGCCGCAGTTGCTTATTTGTATTTCGGCTAAGATCCTTTGTCTATTGATCTAGCTGAGCATTGTCAGTTTATTCAGCCGCATTCGTCCATTTTGTAATCCACAAAGATATCATAATAAAAACTTTGCAGTCCTTTGTCGCGTTTATTATTTGTATGATCATTTATATGTTGTAAACCTTTGATCCTACACACACATTAGCAATGTTTCCTATACTAGACAAGTTAGGAACATTACAGTGGTATCATAGCTTTAGTCCTGCTAGCCTATCACTAAATACAATGAGTGCAACAGAAGACCCAGAGGGTCGTGAATGCGTAAGTGACGAATATGTCACTTACAACAGGAACAAGGAAAGAAGGCATAGGCCTAATTTCCCCCCTTTTCCTCCTATCTCAGAGGAAGAGGAAGAGGCACACAGAGAAGCAGAGAGAAGGCCAGAGTGTGAGGCTGAGCATGAGGTAGAGAGGATGTTAGGAGAAATATATGAGCGACCAGAGGGTAGTGGCAAGGCCCCTGTAGATCCAGAGGCATCTTTCATTCAGGTTATCAATGATATGTTAGCTAGGTCTCAGTCCTTGACATAGGTGGTTGATAGATTGGCTAGAGTGGGCACCCCAGATACACAAGTCCTGCATGTAGCACAAGGGAACTCGGGAGTAGGAAGTAGACCCCAGTCACCCTCTCGCACATACACCTCTATGAGTAGGATTCCTAGACTCTTGTTTCCCAGTTTCCAGAGGGCACCCCCGTTAGCAGCACCGCCATCGATAGCACAGAGGCCACTCACTCATGCCGACGACATTGCAGAGTATAGGAGGGAGTACGTAGCATTGGGTCGTGACTTCCATCAGGACATGACCTTAGTCGAGTACTGTGGACTCAGACTGATAAACCACCCTAGAGAGCCGCAGAGGGGAGGACCACAACAACAACAAGGGAATAACCTCGATTTCATCCGAAAAGTTGGGAAACTCACCATCCCTTCTTTCGACAGATCGTCCAAATATACCGCCAGAGCTTGGGTACAAGAGCTAGACACATATTACAAGCTCAACCAGATGATCGAGACAGAGGCCATCAGTTTCACAACCTTACACTTGGAGGGTGAGGCACACGAGTGGTGGTATCATGGACTGGTGACATTGGGTCACAGTCACATCACCTCCTATAGGGAGTTTACAGATAGGCTCATGGATAGGTTTGACAGGAAGGATCCCGAGATACACTTCAGGGATCTAGCCCAGTTGAGACAAACTAGCACAACAGAGGTGTTCATCAAAGAGTTTCAGCGGGTAATCGTGGCAGTGATAGATATATCAAAGCCCAATATGATCATGCTATTCACAAAAGGACTCACAGAGCCTTTGAGAGGATGGGTGAAGGCATACAGGCCTCCCACTTTGCAGGATACCATCCTTCGCACTCGAGATCTGGCAGACTCAGTGCCAAAGACTAAAAATTTCTCCAAACCATTTGTGCCCCAAAGGGATCGAGACAGGAAGCCATTCTAGAGAGAATGGAAGGGAAAGGATAAGTTGGATGATGAGACTAGGTGAGAGCTTATGAGGAAGAATATTTTCTTTAGCTACATAGATCCTTAGGTCCCAGGCCACAGGTGCATGGGCAAGGGAGAGATTCATTATATTGAGGTAGCAACAAACAACGTGGATAGTGAGGAGGAGGAGTAGGACAGTGGATCCACTAGTTCAGAGGAGGAGTCAACACCAATAGAGGAGAAACCTCCCCGTAGACCATTGACACTAGTAGGAGCCCATCCTCCAGTAGTCCCACAACCACCAGAACAGGATAACAGGAGGAAACCAACAAAGGGAGGTGTCATAGCGACCCTTTCTGGTGTTCCCAAGTATGATACCCTCCATATCAGAGGGATTATTCAGGGGCAATGAGCAATCACCCTGATAGATGGTGGGGCCACCCACAACTTCATCGACGCTTCACTAGTATCAAGACGGGCACTTCAGACAAAGGAGTTTGAGGGGTTTGATGTTGTCGTAGTAGATGGCCACACAGTGGAGTGTCTAGATAGATTTCCAAACTTAGATATGAAGTTAGTGTTGGGTATGTGTTATATTCTTTGCACGAGTAGTAGTGTCTGAGTGCCTGTGCCGGGCGTGCAGGGGGGTGGAGCCCCCCACGTGGGGGTTCGGAGGCAGCGCCCCCGAATTTTTTTTTTTGGGCCGACATATTTTCGCCGGTTTTTGGCCGACATATTTCCGGGACCACATGATATTAGGTGGTTTTCGGCACATGGTTTTTGCCGATAGTTTTCTATTTCCGGTTAAGGAATTAGGGTTTTGGACTAATCCAGGTCATTGGGTTAGGGTTTTGGATGCCGCTGGCTCCTATATGTATATTGTAATGTAAACAATGTAACACAATTGTATGAATATAATATATGCTGGTTTTCCCGGTTTGGGTTTCCAGGTGAAAAATCTCTGTGTAATGTTTGTATTTGCCATTGTATCCTTTCTGTTCTTTTTTGAATATCAGTTTGNAGTAGATATTGTACAAGGTTAGAATTTACATTTGGTATCAGATCTTTATTGGCTTTAGGGGGACGCCTTTGTCGTCAAGGGTTTGGCTCGGGACTGTGATAAGCCTTGTTACAGTGGGAGATCTGCGGTATTGTTTTTCAGGTGGAAAGAAATGGCAAGCAATTCGAAGATGGAGATCGAGAAGTTTAATGGGAAAATATTTGAGCTATGGAAGCTCAAGATGGAAGATCTTTTGGTGGAGAGAGATCAGTGGATCACGGTAGATCTAGGTACGACACCTACAGGAACTTCTGCAGATGACTGGAAAAAGATGGATCGGAAGGCAAAGAGCACAATTCGACTGTGTCTCTCCGATTCAGTATT